>JAOXNR010001078.1:0-10327 GCA_028571225.1 Parsonsia alboflavescens
GTTCGACCCTACTTGCCCTAACTGCATTAGTTTTGGTAGATAGGTTTAATTTGTTCGTGTTACGACGCACGGTCAAAATGCTCAAGCTTGGAGGTGATATATCTTACTTGTTTGATATATTTGACCATGTTGTCTTCTCTAGCTTTATATTCTCTAGCAACCTGGCTGGTTATGACCTGCGAATCTGTTTTGAAGTGCAATTTCTGCACTTTGAGAGCTCTTATAAGTCATAGACTTGCTAAGAGAGCTTCCTATTCGGATTCATTATTTGAGGTTGGGAAGTTGTACTTCACAGAGTAAGGGATTCTCACTCCCTCAGGGTTGATCAGTACTATTCCTGCATCTGAATTTTCTTTTTCCATTGAACCGTCTGTACACATTGTCCAGACATTATTTTCACAGGCACTTGCGAGTTCCAATGGAACTCTTGTGCATTCCTTTACGACGTCTGCTAGAGCTTGAGCTTTTATTGCTTTCCTTGGCTCAGATTGGATTTGTTATCTTGAGAGCTCGAGAGACCACTTCATTGTACTGCCTGATAGCTCGGGTTTGGCTAGAGCTTGTTTCAGTGGCAAATTCGTTAACACTCCCATTGGGTAAGCCTCAAAATATTGCCTCAATTTCCTTGTGGTAACAATAATGAGGTACAAAAACTTTTCAAGGTCTGAATCTCTAGTTTCTAGACCTCTGAGCAATCGAATTACATAGTAGACAGGAAATTGCTGACCTGACCTTTCTACTAACAGCACGGAGCTGACTACCTTCTCGGTTGCAGTCATATACATGTAGATTTCTTCCCTTAACCTAGGAGATATGAGCTGAGAAGGTTTTCCCAAGCTGTCTTTCAGCTTGATGAACGCTGCTTGACAGTCCTCGGTCCACTATAAGTCCTTCGGCCTTTTTATGGCGTCATAGAATTTTTCCCATTTGTCGGCCATTTTGCTGATGAAGCGTCCTAGTGCTACCATCTTTCCTGCTAGACTCTAGACCTCCTTGAGGTTTCTAGGAGGCTCCATATCCAGTAGGGCCTTGATCTTGTCTAGGTTGGCATCAATGCCTCTTTCTGAGATCATGAAGCCATGGAATTTTCCTGCCGAGACTCCGAAGGTGCATTTCTCTAGATTGAGCTTCAGGTGGACAGTTTTTAGGGTCTAGAAAGTTTCAATAATGTCCTTGATAAAGTCTTCTGAGGTCCTGGACTTGATCATGAGGTCATCTACATAGACCTTATGTTCCTCCCAAGCTGGTTTTTGAACACCTTATGCATAGCTCGCTCGAACTCTGCTCCTATGTTCTTTAGGCCCAATGACATTTTGGTGTAGCAGTAGGTCCCGACCTCTGTGATGAACGAGGTCTTGATACCCTTTGTAGGCATCCAGGAAGCATAGCCATTGATACCCGACTGTCGAATCTACCATCTGGTTTATACTGGGAAGTGGATAGGAGTCCTTTTGGCAAAATTTGTTGAGTGTGGTGAAGTCCACACACATCCTCCACGTCCTTTCTTTCTTTGGGACCACAACTGTGTTGGCTAGCCACTTTAGGTACAACACCTTTTTAAGAATTCCGGCATCGAGAAGAGCTTGGACTTCTCGAGCTATGACCAAGTTTTGCTCGAGGGTGAAGGTCCTTTTCTTTTGTTTCACAGGCTTGACTCCTGGTTTGAGTCCGACAATCGACTCCTACGAGGTTGCTGGGTTGCTAGGCGAAGACCTTCAAATACTCTTGAAGGGAATCTACAAGATTCCCTTTGATCTTTGGAGGTAGAAGCTCTCCAATTTTGATCCCTTTCTCAAGGAATTCTGGGTTGAGGAACATTTTGTCTCCTCTACCGGATGCTTGAATCCGGAGGTTGTCATCTTCTTTGGGGAGGTCGATGCATTCCGCCTGCTTGAGCTCGGCCGGGCTCTCCTCATTACCCTCAGCAAGCTAACATTCGATAGCCATCTGTCTATCTCCTTCGAGGATAATCCAAGTGCCTCCGACCTAGATTTCATGCTGCAGTTGAGCAGGGAGATTTCTGCTCTTAGGTCCATGACCACTCTTCTGCCCAGGATGGCATTGTCCGTAGCCTTGGTGACCTCTCTGTCCTTCACGCGGACTGTGGTTGGGACTCACAGGATCCCATCAGTGTAGGTTGTGCTGTCGTTGAAACTGGTCAGAGTAGTGTCTGACCTTATCAATAGGCTCTTGTCGATCCCCATCTAGTCGAATGCCTTGCGGTATAGGACATTCACAGCGCTCCCAGTGTCTACAAGTATTTTCCTCACAATGGAGTCTCCGATCTGGAGGGACACTATGAACTGGGTTGAGTCTCCCCATTGAGCTCACTTTGACCTCCTCTCGATGGCATTTGTCTCATGTACAGGGAGTCGTTGATTTTGAGGTGCTGCTGGACGTGGATCAGCAGGGCCTGCGCTCCTTGCCAGGATCTCTTGCAGGTGACCTTCTTTCACCAATCTTTCGATCTCACATTTGAGGTCGAAACAATCCTCTGTGAGATGGCCTTGATCCTTGTGATAGTGGTAGAATTTGGCCAGATCTCTCTCGGCCATTGGACTCTTGAGGGGTCTTGGAGGCTTCAGGAGACCTCTTTTCTCCATGACCACCATGATCTCGGCTCGTGAGGCCTTCAGTGGAGTGGTCACGAGGTCGGGGATGATTTTCCTTTTCTTGTCGAAAGTCCCTCCTTCGAGTGGAGGTCCTTCCTGTCCCTTTTTGAGGCTTGAGGGCTCTTTGGTCGCCCTTTGTTGTCTCTTTCCATGGCTGAGGCAAAGCGAGGAATCTTCTTTAGGATCGTTGTTTCCTCAACTTTGATCACTTTTTCTAGGAGCGTCTGCAACTTCTTGATGGTTTTTACTGGCTCCTCGTCCAGCCTGAGGGCTACGTACCCCTCTTGCAGACCTTGTTTGAAGGTAGTGATGTAGATGGCGTCATGTTTCTGCTCAACCTCGACCGCCTCATTGTTGAATCAACCGTAGTAGCTTCAAGTGCTTTCTCCAACCTTTTGTTTGATGGTGCAGAGGTTGTTGATGTCTTTTTTGCACCTCATGCTGCTCTGATAAGTTTTCAGAAACAGCTTTTTCAATTGCGTCCAGCTTGAGATGCTCACTTCTGGGATGCCCTTGAACTAGGACTGGGCCTTTTTGGTCAGTGTTGACTGGAAGGCTCTGCATTTAACGTGGTCAGGGTACTCAAATATCTCCATGTAGAAGACATACTCATCAATGTGCTGATGAGGTTCTCCTGTACCATCTTATTTCACCTCCAGATGTGGGGGTTTGAATCTTGTTAGCATCCAAGCGGTGCGGATGTCGTCGACAAACGGCGAAGGCTCGGTAAGATCCACATTACTCTATTGCTCCTGATTGACTGGGGGAGTTGCTCTTCTTAATGGATTGGGGGCTACCTTCGAGCTTTATTGCCTATCATTTCGATCAGTCTATGTTGAGGAGGCATCTTTACTCCAAGAGGTGTTCGTAGTGAGCTCCTCTACTCTTTAGGGATGGCATCCTTTATTTGACTTCGTGACATGGCTACTCGGTTAAGCCTATCTCTTAGGTCATAACCCTTTTCGTGGTTCAAGGTTTCTCTGAGGTTGGTCACAGGCCGGGTCGCTCCCCTCCATGGCCTTTCTTGCTCTTGACCTATTTCCTGACCTGCTTCTTGAGGTTGGGAGCCATTCCTTGTTTTCGAAGGCCAAGGCTGGCTAGGCTGTGCCAGTTCTACCTGGCCACGGGGTTGTGAATTTCTTCGGAAAGGCTCTGGAGTGCGTCTAGTGGACATATAGTCTTGTCTGTTGGATACCCTTTCTAGGGCTACCACCACTCGCTCCATGAGGTCTACCGGCATCGATATCTGGGTTCTCCCAAATCTTTGTGGCCTAGGCGGCCTGGAATTGTTGTCATTGGTTGTGGGATCAGGATGTCCCTGCCTCGACCCCTTAATCTCTGAGGCCTGGGCTGCCCAGAATTATTGCCATTGGTAGTGGGATCAGGGTGTCACTGCTCTAGTATAGGCGGGAAGCTGGTGGGGGCCCTCCGAGATAGACCAAACCATGTTGGCCACTGTTGATCCGACTGAGTGAAAAGGTCAAGATTATCGTTATTTGCAGCTTGCACTGGAGGCGGCACTTTGGGCACTACTTCACCGGTGCGTAGTTGTGTTCTGTTGGGTGGTCAGCCATGTCGTGGTGGCTAAACACATGATGGTTGAGACTGAGTCATCAGAACCATTTATTTGTTTTGGAAATGGGAAAGAAAGTCAGGTTTTTTTGTTTTTGATCTTCCCATAGACGGTGCCAAAAGTGATGAGGCTTAAAAGTGAACACCGAGTCACCCCACAGATCCTGATGAAGCTCCGCTGTCAGCAATCTAAGAAATGAAGGAAACGGTCACCAAAGTGGACTGTTGCCCAGGGAAGATCTCCGATGCCTAATTTAGTATTCTGAGAGATAATCAAAGGTAAAGACTGTTCTTCAAAAACTATCTTGTTCAGCCCAGGTCGATAGTGGCTTAGTTCAGAATGACTTAGTTCGTTAGTTTGTAGACTGATTGTGTGTTTTTGATTAAGTAGAAAGAGAAAGTCTATTACCTCCTAGATTGGGCTCTGCATTACGTAACAGTAAGCAATTTTCATAACTATGGACTTCTGTCGAATCCCGCCAATTGCTCCTAGAATCATGGAGTTTCCTTGGGACGAGAGATCTTGTCATTCATGTCTTTGTTGAGAGCTAGGAGCTCGCTAACCGACCTTCAGACCAACTTCGCGACCTCCCCATGGATGCTAAGAGTCTCGAACATCCCTTCTGGTGAGGTCACTCCGAGTGATCTTTGGCTCCTGGGAGTGATTAGGAATCGCTCATTGTTGTCGTGGCATGAAAGATTTATGAATCGGATTGGAGCTTGCCATGTCAGAGGTCGGGGTCTGGCAAGACCTTTGCTCGAGCCCAGTTATTAGGTCGATGACCTGGGAGGTCGGTGGTAGCTGATCGCTGCCCACGCGTCCTCGTTGACTCTGTGAATCTGACTTTCATGTATTGAAGGTATGGGGCCTCTGGCCCAATTGGGTTGACTGCTGTCCGGGTCTTGCCCGTTTATGTTGATTTGTTCGGGTCATACCCGTTTCAACCATCAATTTTAATTTTGAAAAAATAATTATTAATAATACATAAAAATTAAAAAAGAATATGTTTTGATTTTTTTGAATTTTTATTTTAAAAATATATTAATTTGGACGGGTGATAAGTAACCCGTTGAATTACTTTTCTTACTTTCTTGTGCATCGCACGGGTATTATACTAGTTTTAATAAAAAAAATTTTTTAAAAAAAAAAAAAAAAAACCTTTTTTATCATAGTGAATAAAAAGCCATTATTTTAACATTGAACCGTCTATATACATTGTCCAGACATTATTTTCACAGGCACTTGCGAGTTCCAAAGGAGCTCTTGTGCATTCCTCTACGAAGTCTGCGAGAGCTTGAGCTTTTATTGCTTCCCTTGGCTCAAATTGGATTTGGTATCTTTAGAGCTCGAGAGACCACTTCATTGTCCAGCCTTATAGCTCGGGTGTGGCTAGATCTTGTTTCAGTGGCAAATTCGTTAACACTCCTATTGGGTACGCCTCAAAATATGGCTTCAATTTCCTCGAGGTAACAATAATGAGGTACAAAAACTTTTCAAGGTCTGAATCTCTGGTTTCTAGACCTCTAAGCAATCGAATTACATAGTAGACAGGAAATTGCTGACCTGACCTTTCTACTAACAGCACTAAGTTGCCTGCCTTCTCAGTTGCAATCATATACATGTAGATTTCTTCCCTTAACCTAGGAGATATGAGTTGAGAAGCTTTTCCCAAGCAGTCTTTCAGCTTGATGGACGTTGCTTGACAGTCCTCGGTCCACTAAAAGTCCTTTAGTTTTTTTATGGCATCATAGAATTTTCCCCTTTATCGGCCATTTTGCGAATGAAGCGTCCTAGTGCAACCATCTTTCCTGCTAGACTCTGGACCTCCTTGAGGTTTCTAGGAGGCTCCATATCCAGCAAGGCCTTGATCTTGTCTAGGTTGGCATCAATGCCTTTTTCCGAGATCATGAAGCCAAGGAATTTTCCTGCCGAGACTCCGAAGGTGCATTTCTCTAGATTGAGCTTCAGGTGGACAGCTTTTAGGGTCGGGAAAGTTTCCCTGATGTCCTTGATAAAGTCTTCTGAGGTCCTGGACTTGATCATGATGTCATCTACATAGACCACCATGCTCCTCCCAAGCTAGTTTTTGAACACCTTATGCATAGCTCGCTGGAACTCTGCTCCTACGTTCTATAGGCCCAATGGCATTTTGGTGTAGCAGTAGGTCTCGAACTCTGCGATGAACGAGGTCTTGATACCTTTTGTAGGCATCCAGGAAGCATAGCCATTGATACCCGGCTGTCGAATCTACCATCTGCTTTATACTGGGAAGTGGATAGGAGTCCTTTTGGCAAAATTTGTTGAGTGTGATAAAGTCCACACACATCCTCCACGTCCTTTCTTTCTTTGGGACCACAACTGTGTTGGCTAGCCACTTTAGGTACAACACCTCTTTCAGAATTCCTGTGTCGAGAAGAGCTTGGACTTCTCGAGCTTTGACCAGGTTTTGCTGGGGGGTGAAGGTCCTTTTCTTTTGTTTCACCGGCTTGACCCCTGGTTTGAGTCCGACCTTGCATTTAGCAACTTTTCAGTCGACTCCTACGAGGTCGCTAGGTTGCTAGGCAAAGACCTTCAGATACTCTTGAAAGGAATCTACAAGCTTCCCTTTGATATTTGGAGGTAGAAGCTCTCCAATTTTGATCCCTTTCTCAGGGAATTCTGGGTTGAGGAACATTTTTTCTCCTCTACCAGATGCTTGAATCCGGAGGTTGTCATCTTCTTTGGGGAGGTCGATGCATTCCTCCTGCTTGAGCTCGGCCGATCTCTCCTTATTACCCTCAGCAAGCTAACATTCGATAGCCATCTGTCTATCTCCGTCAAGGATAATCCAAGTGCCTCCGACCTAGATTTTCATGTTGCAGTTGAGCAGGGAGATTTCTGCTCTTAGGTCCATGACCCCTGTTCTGCCCAGGATGGCATTGTCCATAGCCTTGGTGATCTCTCTGTCGTTCACGAGGACTATGGTTGGGACTCACAGGATCCCATCAGTGTAGGTGGTGCCGTCGTTGAAACCGGTCAGAGTAGTGTCTGGCCTTATCAATAGGCTCTTGTCGATCCCCATCTAGTCGAATGCCTTGCAGTATAGGACATTCACAGCACTCCCGGTGTCTACCAGTATTTTCCTCACAAGGGAGTCTCCGATCTGGAGGGACACTATGAAGGGGGTTGAGTCTCCCCATTGAGCTTACTTTGACCTCCTCTCGATGGCATTTGTCTCATGTGCAAGAAGTCGTTGATTTTGAGGGGTTGCTGGAGATGGATCAGCAGGGCCTGCGTTCCTTGCCAGAATCTCTTGCAGGTGACCTTCTTTCACCAATCTTTCGATCTCACATTTGAGGTCGAAACAATCCTCTGTGAGATGGCCATGATCCCTGTGATAGTGGTAGAATTTGGCCAGATCTCTCTCGGCCATGGGACTCTTAAGGGGTCTTGGAGGCTTCAGGAGACCTCTTTTCTCCATGACCACCATGATCTCAGCTCGTGAGGCCTTCAGTGGAGTGGTCACGAGGTCGGGGATGGTTTTCCTTTTCTTGTCGAAAGCCCCTCCTTTGAGTGGAGGTCCTTCCTGTCCCTTTTTGAGGCTTGAGTTCTCTTTGGTCGAATTTTGTTGTCTCTTTCTGTGGCTGAGGCAAAGCTAGGAATCTTCTTCAGGACCGCTGTTTCCTCAGCTTTGATCAATTTTTCTAGGAGCTTCTGCAACTTCTTGAAGGTGTTTCCTGGCTCCTCGTCTAGCCTGACGGCTACGTACCCCTTTTGCAGACCTTGTTTGAAGGTAGTGATGTAGATGGTGTCATGTTTCTGCTTAATCTCGACCGTTGTTTCCTGCTGTGGCAAAGCCAGGAATCTTCTTCAGGACCACTGTTTCCTCAGCTTTGATCAATTTTCTAGGATCGTCTACAACTTCTTGATGGTTTTTACTGGCTCCTCGTCCAGCCTGACGGCTACGTATCCCTCTTGTAGACCTTGTTTGAAGGTAGTGATGTAGATGGCTTCATGTTTCTGCTCAATCTTGACCACCTCATTGTTGAATCAACCGTAGTAGCTTCGAGTGCTTTCTCCAACCTTTTGTTTGATGGTGAAGAGGTTGTTGATTTCTTTTTCGCACCTCGTGCTGCTCTGATAAGTTTTCATAAACAGCTCTTTCAATTGTGTCGAACTTGAGATGGTCACTTCTGGGATGCCCTTGAACTAGGACTGGGCCATTTTGGTCAGTGTTGACCGGAAGGCTCTGCATTTGATGTGGTTAGGGTACTCAAATATCTCCATGTAGAAGACATACTCATCAATGGGCAGATGAGGTTCTCCTGTACCATCTTATTTCGCCTCCAGAAGTGGGGGTTTGAATCTTGTTGGCATCCGAGCGGTGCGAATGCCGTCAACAAACGACGAAGGCTCGGTAAGATCCTCATTGCTCTATTGCTCCTAATTGACTGGGGGAGTTGCCCTCCTTAATGGATTTGGGGTTACCTGTCGAGCTTTATTTCCTGTCATTTCGATCAGGCTATGTTGAGGAGGCATCCTTACTCCAAGAGGAGTTTGTAGCGAGCTCCTCTACTCTTTAGGGATGGCATCCTATCCTTGACTTCGTGACATGGCTCCTCTGTTAAGCCTGTCTCTTAGGTTATAACCCTTTTCGTGGTTCAAGGTTTCTCTGAGGTCGGTCACAGGCCGGGTCGCTCCCCTCCGTGGCCTTTCTTGCTCTCAACCTATTTCCCGACCTGCTTCTTCAGGTTGGGAGTCATTCCTTGTTTCTGAAGGCAAAGGCTGGCTAGGCTGTGCCCGTTCTGCCTGGCCTCGGGGTTGTGAATTTCTTTGGGAATGCTCTGGAGTGTGTCCAGTGGACATATAGTCTCGTCTGTTGGATACCCTTTCTAGGGCTACCATCATTCGCTCCATGAGGTCTACCGGCATTGATATCTGAGTTCTCCCAGATCTTTGTGGCCTAGGCGGCCTGGAATTGTTGTCATTGGTTGTGGGATCAGGATGTCCCTACCCAGGCCTCTCAGGCCCAAATCTCTGAGGCTTGGGCTGCCCAGAATTATTGCCATTGGAAGTGGAATAAGGGTGTCACTGCTCCAGTATAGGCGGGAAGCTGGTGGGGGCCCTCCGAGATAGACCAAATCTTGTTGGCCACTGTTGATTCGATTGAGTGACAAGGTCAAGATTATCCTTATTTGCGGCCTGCATTGGAGACGGCATTTCGGGCACCACTTCACCGGTACGTAGTTGTGTTCTGCTGGGTGGTCGTCCATGGCATGGTGGCTGAACACATGACGGTTGAGACTGAGTCATCAAAACCATTTATTTGTTTTGGAAATGGGAAAGAAAGCGAGGCTTTTTTGTTTTTGATCTTCCTATAGACGGTGCGAAAAGTGATGAGGCTTAACAGTGAACATCGGGTCACCCCACAGATCCTGATGAAGCTCTGCTGTCAGCAATCTAAGAAATGAAGGAAACGGTCACCAAAGTGGACTGTCGCCCAGGGAAGATCTCCGATGCCTAATTTAGTATTCCGAGAGATAATCAAGGGTAAAGACTGTTCTCAGAAAACTATCCTGTTCAGCCCAGGTCGAGAGTGGCTTAGTTCGTTAGTCTGTAGACTAATTGTGTGTTTTAGATTAAGTAGAAACAGAAAGTCTGTTACCCCCCAGATTGGGCTCTGCATTACGTAACAGTAAGCAATTTGGATAACTATGGGATTCTGTCGAATCCCGCCAATTGCTCCTAGAATCATGGAGTTTCCCTGGGACAAGAGATCTTGTCATTCATGTATCTGTTGAGAACTAGGAGCTCGCTAACCGACCTTCAAACCAACTTCACGACCTCCCCATGGATGCTAAGAGTCTCGAACATCTCTTCTAGTGAGGTCACTCCGAGTGATCTTTGGCTCCTGGGAGTGATTAGGAGTCACTCATTGTTGGTCGTGGCATGAAAGATTTATGAATCGGTTCGGAGCTTGCCATGTCAGAGGTCGGGGTCTGGCAAGACCTTTGCTTGAGCCCATTTATTAGGTCGATAACCTGGGAGGTCGGTGGTAGCTGATCGCTGCCCACGTGTCCGTTTATGTTGATTTGTTCGGGTCATACCCATTTCACCCATCAATTTTAATTTTGAAAAAATAATTATTAATAATACATAAAAA
>JAOXNR010001079.1:0-10326 GCA_028571225.1 Parsonsia alboflavescens
GGTTTTTGTGCTAAAAGCTTGCATGAGAATCTGCACAAAAATTTTGTAGCATGTTAGCTATTGATTGAAATTTACCAGTAGTATCAGAAATAGCAAACATATTAGTAACAGGAGTGAAGGGTAAGAAACTGATGTTTATATCTGATTCCATGAGGCAAAACCCTCAATCTTTCTGCTTTGGCATATACATCCTATCCGATAAGAACATCTTTACTGTGTAGTTTATTCTGGGAAACTTTTATCCAAATTATGCAATCTGGAAAGAACTTTATCCCTAATAGGTGTCTGGATATGAGACTACCTTGGAAAATTTCTCCATTATCTGCTTGAAATCGGGCATCTGTATTTGTCCAGTATTCTGCTAGTTGAATATCGAGATTCATCATTATTTTCATGGCACCCATGTCTAAGAATCCGATAGCTTTGACTGGTTGGGCATACTTAGATGTTAAAAGAGAAACCTGCATATGTGGAGGATGAATAACAGTTATTGAAGCGATATCTGAAACATTCTTAACAGTATTAACAGAAAAAATAAGTAAATATGATTCCTCATCCGAATCATTTTCTAATGTTTCAAATTCAGAATCTGTTATTTCGATGGCAAAAGCAGTATCTTGGTCGAGATGGTTTTGCTCTGAGAACACTAATTCAACGTCAAATTCTGGATGATCAACCATCAATTGTGAAACGAGCTTTGAAGCCTTAGCCTTCTTGTTTGGGCAGTTTCTTGCAAAATGGCCTTTCTTCTTGAAGGGACTTTCATCTGTTTGAAGCCTTCCACCTAAATTGCTTGAAGTTTTTCTTGGATTTGTACTTTTTTTGCTTAGGAAACCTCCTCTTTGTGGCCTTAGAGTTGCATTTCTTTGTCTTTGGGCAACAAATTACATAAGTTTTGTGGCAAATCTTCTCGAGCTTCTTCTTTCCATGAAAGAAGTTTTCAAAGACCTTCTTTCATTCATAGACCTTTTCTAGGCATGTGAATGTTGCTTGATGAATCTCTGCAAGTCCAAGATTCGCCAATGTGTTTCCAGAGAGCTAAACCATTTTGTTCAACTCGGGCTGGATCTCTTCTGGAAGTGGGAAATGTACACTTGTTTGAGATTTGGATCTCTCATTCCACCTAGTCGGTAGTAGATTTCTATCATCCTTTTGTAGTGCCTATTGAGGTCTTTAGGCCTTAAAGAACACATTTCATCTTGAAGAAATCCTGTCTCGCCTGTGTGATTTCCAAAGAGTAATCACCTACAAATTCTTTAAATATTATGTTAATCTAAAGAACCAGTAAGTAATAGATTTCTATCAATAGCATCGAATGAAATAAAGCAATCATGCAAAGTACCAACAAAACGTCTAAAAAATTCAGAAAGAATGCTATTCAAAGGCACTCCCTTTAACAACTGTGTATTAACCCATGCTGACATTTCCTGGAATCTTTCATATCTTCTGCTGATGGGAATGACATAAAAAATGAAACAAGTTGTTTTTTTAGATTTCTCTAAAGGAGCAGTTTGTGGAGGCGGTGGTTGATTATCTGCAGTAGACTATCTTCTTCACAGTCATGAAATTTAGCATATATTGTTGATCCTGAGGGACCTGGGGTAGTCATAAGGATCCCTGAAACGTCCATCTTCTCATTTTCTGAATAAGTGCACTCAGAATTGCTTCCTATGGATGCCTCAGACATGGAATCTTCATTTGAACTACTAGAAGATGTCTGATTATCAACGGCTTGATATGACACCGTCAGTTGCGGAGCTAGATTTGCTGAAGGAGGGATAGGCTGTTTGAAAGAACTTGCTGGAATAGGTTCTCTGGTTTCTTCCCTCCTAGGAGATTCATGATGGTCAACATCTGGCTAGACTAGATCCTTTGCCTTCGCTGCCTGAGTATATCTTGTCAATTCGGGTAGGAATGTTTCCAACTCAAGAGTTGAGAGTGAAAGCTTTTTTTTTTATGTAGGGTTGACATAAGGGTGTTCTTTCGGCTATCTCTCCTAAAAACTGCAGTCTGGAATGCTGTAATCTGGTATTCTTTCTGCTCGAGGTCGAGTAGGGCTCAACAGTCCACAGAAAAGTGGTGTTAGTGTATGGAAAGTTGGTGGATTATTTCGAATGCCGAACATAAAGAATGCTTGTGATGGAGTCAAAGGAACAAGAGCAGATTGGGACTTCTTTCTTTCATAATTTTCAATCTGTCTTTTCAGTTCATGTATCTCTTGGCATTTTCCATCAAACTCAGTGTAGTGGCTAGTGCTGATACAGATCACTGCCTTCAAGTTACGATCAATAACATTGTATCTGTCTAGAATCTCATGGTACATCTTTTCTACAAAGTCAATTTTCTTTTCAACTTGATTGACCCTGTCATCGATTTTGGTCAACATGCGGTTATGGGCAATGGAGTTATCCGTCTACCAATTGAGAACTTCCTCTGCTTAGCTCAGTGGAATTAGTCATCCATACTCATCAACTGAATTTTGAGAAATATAAGGCCTGGATGCTCATTTTCCAACCTCGTTTATTCTCCTTTCCAAAAGCGGCAAACCAGAAGCATATGAACTCATTGTGGGCTTGTTCATCATGCATGGAATTTGTACCTGCTCAACTGGTGTGATCTTTACAGTCTGCTTGCAATAGGGAGACAGTTCATAGTAATCCATCGTCTTCTTTCTCCATTCTGCTTGTCTGCAATAAAAAGATAGCTCATAATAATCCTTCGTGTTCCTTAGAATCTTCTTGAAAGATTGTAAGACAGATATCACATATGGAGGACTTTCTTTATTCATGGGCAGTGAAATCAATGCCTTAGGATAAGGCCGGTAGAAATCCGAGAGGCAAGTGAGGGGCTTAAGAGCTGGCATTGTCGTGGGTTTGCCATCATCATCGTCATTTAGAGGACATCTGGATGAACATCCACCGATTTTCTTCTTGGTCCGTCGCCGTCTTCTAGGGACTTCATCTTCAGAGGAATCCTCCTCACAAGAGCACTCTAGGTCACACAGTCCAGAGCCAAGGACATCCCATAGGAAATGACCGTTTACATGGGACGTATGGCTGGGTTCCAGTTGATAGCTGAAAGAGAACACCGGACATCTGTTTTGCATGCTCGCATCCGATTTATCACATAGGGTGAGCATCAGTTGGGTGAAAATCTCATTAGGTTCCTCTTTTGAAGGAATATTGAAAGATGTCTTTCCTCTTCCAACAGGTAGCCTTCGGGAGGCTGAAAGAGTAGCCTAAACTGGTTCCTGTTGTTGATCAATATTCTCATAATTTGTGATGCATTCAACAGGCATGAGTTTCTCAAGATCTGCTCTCCTGATCTGTCTGGAAATCTCTATCAACGTGGGAGCCTCCATTTAAGAATCTACTGCAATCATCAATGCTTCTAGAGATCTGTTGTTCTGTAGATCAAGGGCATGGTTTTGCAACCTGTACCCATTTAATGATGTAGTGTCGCCATTATTGATGAAGGGGCTAGTGGTGAGTTGGAGTTGCACCTTCAAGGTTGTGCACAAATTCGGGTCTTGGAGGGATATCGCATAATTAAGGAACAAGGTGAGAACAACACTTCCCGAGTTGAGAGTTGTAATCACGATTCCGATGATCGCCTGCCCGTAGGATAATAGTCTTGAGTTAAGAACTGCAATGCCAGCAGTGACGGGATGGCTCGTTCTGTCATCGTATGTCAAAGCCATTCTGACACCACCAATGTGAAGGTGTGTGTACCCTTCGATTCTCCATTGTGCCACCATCTCTAGCAGTATATTGAGGGTAATATACTATTCCTTTGTAGAGAATGGAAGGTCACACTGGTCCAGCTTAGAGGACTGAACATACTCCTTTGTTCTTGGGATGGTTGATTTGAGCAGTCGTCTGATTGACTTGATGCCTAGAGGAAATGATCCTCGATTTTTGTATATATTATATGGACTCATCAGAGGGGGAGCTGCTTCCTCAATTGAGACTGACTCTAGAATATTAGTAAACTCTACAAGATTACCAATATTTGCTGAATGTTAAGAACGCTTCGGAAAAGATAAAGAACTGGAAATATTTATGACCAGGGAACTGGAACTAGGAATGTTTTCTATGGCTGAAACGAATCTCTCCCTACGCTCTCTCTCCATCATCCTTCGGAATCTAAAATCCCTAATTCTTCCCCCCTGCAAAAAGAAAATTTTGCAACACGGAAACTCTCTGTTCTGGCTCTGATTCCATATTGGGAACTTCCCGATACACAAGATACTGGTTGACACCGTGAGTGCAGTAAATGCCTTATACAAAAAGGCATTTGACTAAATAGGGATAGATAGAAGCTCATTGATAAAGTCAGACACTATCCTGACCAACTTGAATGGTTGCACAACCTATACAGAAGGGATTCTACGGGTTCCAACAGTGGTCTATGTAAATGGCAGGGGGTTCACCGAGGTCATGGACTGGTTGATGGTCGATACGCTTGAAACTTATGACACAATCTGGGAATGAGTGAGGTCATGGACCTAAAAGCTGAAATCTCCTAGTGAGATAAACTACTACATGAAAATCCAAGTTGGAGAAGCCTGGGTCATCCTAGAAGGAGACAAGTAGCTCGCCATAAATGCTACCTTGCTGAAGGTAGTACAGAGACCTCGTTGGAACCCAAGCCAGAAGATTTCATCGACCTCCTGAAGGGGAATGCTAAATTCAGAATCCAAGCGACCAGCAGAGGAGAATAAGCTTTCCTCAACCCAGAATTTCCCAAGAAAGGGATAAAGATAGGCGAGGTTTTGCCTTCCGATATTAAAGGGAAGCTTGTTGACTCCCTACAAGAATATCTGAAAGTCTTTGCTTGGTGACCTACCGACCATGAGGGCATTGACAAGAGAATTGTAGAGCACAAGGTTGGGCTCAAACCAAGAGTCAAACCAATGAAGCAAGAGAAAAGGACTTTTGCTCCAGAGCGAAACGAGGTCATTGCCCGAGAAGTCCAAGCTCTTCTTGCCGCTAGAATCTTGAAAGAAGTAGTGCACTCAGAATGGCTGGCCAACCCAGTCGTTGTGCCAAAGAAAGAAGGAACATTTAGGATGTGTCTGGATTGCACCACACTAAACAAATACTGCAAGAACTACTCTTACCGCCTCCCTATCATTGATCAAATGGTAGACTCAATAGCTGGATACCAATAGCTATGTTTCCTAGATGCCTACAAGGGGTGCCACCAAATTCCAATGGCAACAGAAGATATCGAAAAAACCTCATTTATCTTAGAGGTCGGGACCTAATGCTACACCAAGATGCCATTCAGTCTAAAGAACGCAGGGGAAAAATTCCAACAAGCTATGCACAAGGTTTTTCGGAACCAGGTCGGGAGAAACATTGTGGTCTACGTGGACGACAGGTAATCAAGTTCAAGACCTCTGAGGACGTCATTGAAGACATCAGGGAGACTTTCCAGACATTGAAAGGAGCTCATATGAAGCTCAACCCTGAGAAATGTACTTTCGAGGTCGCGACAGGTAAATTCCTATGCTTCATGATATCAGAACGAGCCGTTGATGCCAATCCTGATAAAATAAAAGCACTGGTAGACATGGAACCTCCCAAAAACATTAAAGAGGCCCAAAGCCTGACAAGAAAGATGGCGGAATTGGGGTGCATCATTAGCAAAATGGTTGACAAAGGAGAAAAATTTTATGACGTCATAAAGAAGCCAAAAGATTTTCAGTGGACTGAAGATTGCCAAACAGCTTTCAGCAAACTGAAAGACTTCCCAGGCAAGCCCTCTCAACTTGTCTCCCCGAGGTCAGGGAAGGAGATTCTGATGTACCTAACTATGACAAAAAAGGCAATTAGCATGGTGCTACTAGTAAAAAGGTCAAGTTTACAATTTCCAATTTATTATGTAAGCCATTTGCTCAGAGGTCTTGAAATTAGATATTCAGACCTCGAAACTTTTTTGTACCTAACTGTTATTACCTCAAGGAAGCTTAAGCTGTATTTTGAAGTTTACCCGATAAATGTGTTAACCAATCTACCACTAAAACAAGCTCTGGCAAAATCCAAGCTAAAGGGCAAGACAATGAAGTGGTTTCTCGAGCTCTCAGGATATCAAATTGAATTTGAGCCAAGGAAAGCAATCAACGCTCACGCTCTCTCAGACTTTGTAGAAGAATGCACAAGAGCTCCACTGGAACTCACAAAAGCTTGTGAAATTAACATCTGGACCATGTACACAGATGGCTCCATAGAAAAGGAAAATTCCGGTGCAAGAATTGTATTGATCAGCCCTGAGGGAGTGAGAATCCGTTACTCTGTGAAGTACAGCTTCCCAACCTCGAATAACGAATCCGAATATAAAGCTCTCTTAGCAGGTCTAAGACTCACAAGAGCTCTAAAAATGTAAAAATTGCATGCCAAAACTGATTCACATGTTATAGCCAGCTAGGTCACTAGAGAATACGAAGCTAGAGAGAAGAACATGATTAAATATCTCAAACAAGTAAGAGATATAACATCAAAACTTGGGCATTTCCTCATCGAGCAAATATCTAGAGAGCAAAATGCAGTTGCAGACGCACTTTCTAAAGTCTATCGAGAGATAGTGGAGATAAAAGCCGAGCTATTGGTGGAACAAAGATTGATTTTCCAAAGAGTCCTAAAGACAAAGAAGGAGTTTATTTCCCAAGGGCAAATCTCTTTATCACTTTTCCTTGTAATCTTAGGTTATATTAATCATGTCTTGTGAGTAGATTTCCTTTGTTAACAAAAACATGAAGTCGGTTATTTTGATATGGGGTCATGAGATTTGGTTTGTTTTTTTTCTTTAATATTTTATCCTTTTACTTGAATATTTATGCAATTCTTGCTTTCATCTTATTAATTGTGTTAACTGATTTAGCTTGATTACCTAGATTAAATTTTCATGATCATATTGATAGGGTTTAAATATTATCTCTAAGATTGATAAATCCACTAAGTAGCAACTATTGTTTAAATTAGGTTTTAACTACCAACGTCATTGAACCATAGGGCATCTGAATCAAATTGCATTAGATTAAAGATACTTTGTTTTATGTAATTTGATGTTGATGATGTATTTAATTGATTAAATCTATTTTCTATTAAGAGTTAGGTTTAATTGATTAAGTTATTGATTTTATGTCTTGCTAAAAGAAGTTGATCTATTTTAAGGATAGGAATTTGAGAGTTAAGAAAAGTTCTTAAATCTACTCAATTATGTTATTTGATCTATGATAAACCCCATAGCAATTAACTTACAAATTGTTTCTTGTTGAAAGCTTTCTCATCTATATTCTTTTTAAATTAGTTTTTGATTCTTTGTTTAAAAAGCTTTTCAAAAAAATCCCCCTTTATTACTTATTGATTGGTTTTCATTAAATTATCTGTGGGTTCGATCCTACTTTTCCTTACTGTATAAGTTTAGAAAGGATAGGATTTTATTTGTGAATGTTGCGACTCGTACATTCAAATCCTAAGATTTTAAATTCATGGCAATTTGATACAACTTTAACAAATATGGTTATCATAGACTTACAATAACATCATGGCATAATTTAAATCAAGATCAAGCAACTCCATCTGTTATATTAGTATGTCCTAAAGCATGTAATTATTTTATTAATAAATAAAGTGTTTTATTTATTTGTTGTCTTCCTATGTCCTTAATTATTTATTAAGAGATATTATTCTTATGAGTAAGAATTAATTTAAATAGGTGTTCCTGATCGTTGAATTATTCTTTTTACAAGAATAATTCGTTAAGATTAGTTTATGTGTATTCTTTATGATTAGTATGGAGATACTAATGGATTAGAAAATAGAGAATCACATTGTATTTATGAATAAACATAAGAAGTATTTGTGGAGACAAATGAATTGAACATGTGACATATTAATTAATGGTATAAACTCATTCATTAATTGATTGTAACTGTACATATATTCTCTAGATCAGAAATACTATACGTGAGACTTATATTTGAATATTTGGAATTTACTATTATTATAGTCACTTATTCTATTAAGTGTCAAGGTAAAATGTAATTCCCGATATCTAATTATGAAGTTACGTATTGGTAAGCGACGGAATCTATTACTTCATAATTAAATAAGTGAAGTACAATATTTAATATATATTCTATTTATCTTGACTAGAAAGTTCTTGACCAAGACAATTATAGAGAAAAATGTTTCTTGAATAGTCAAGTTACTAAATAGAATTAGACATATGATTAAGTATTAGAGATTACTTAATAAGAATATAAATGGAAAGATCAATTATAGAGAAAAATGTTTCTTGAATAGTCAAGTGACTAAATAGAATTAGACATATGATTAAGTATTAGAGATTACTTAATAAGAATATAAATGGGGAGATCAATTATAGAGAAAAATGTTTCTTGAATAGTCAAGTGATTAAATAGAATTAGACATATGATTAAGTAATGGAGATTACTTAATAAGAATATAAATGGAGAGATTAAATGTAAGGTAATTATAATGTGGTTCTATGAAGAGGAATTAATCTTACACTATTTATTGGGTAGTCATGATATGTTACTAGACGTCACTCATGACTTTTGAAAGTTTGAATATATTTTGGGAGAATATTCAAGTTAAAACTATCTAATTAATATTAAAGAGTTAATATTAATTTCCACTACCAATAAATAATGGACCTAGAAAGTCACACACAAGTCAAAACTTACAATAACATTGGACTTTTTACCTTATTTGTAAAAGAGTACTAGTATACTCCAAAACCCAAAACTAAATGACAAGGCTATGGGTCTAAATGAATTAATTAACCTTTAAGACTAATTTTAGGCATTTTCCTAAAAGGGATAAGAAAAGGCCCAACTAATGGGCTTAACCCATTAGAACTAGGTTTTGAAAATTTATTCATAAACCTTTTATAATTACTTTAGCCGTAACTTAACTTTTGAATATAGAAGACAGAAACAGATGTTGTTTTCTTGTGTTGGGAGACAAAGTCGTTGTCTGCGGGACTCGTGTGGATAATGTAGAGACTCAACAATTGAGGAGATGATTAACTGTCGTTGTTTTCTCATGTGCAGGAAGGTAGTTCAAAATTGCACCACTCGATTGGCCAACTTGTTTTCTTTTTTTCTTCTAATTTCCAAGAGGCAAAATGGAGAAATCAAGAGCCAAGGTTGTAGTTCAAGTTTCTGCGAATTCAAGGCATACATATATAAATATATATATATATTTGTTTGTGTGTGTGTGTTAGGTAAGATAATTATGAAAAATAAGAGGGGCATTTTGATCTCATTGACAGTGAGTTTGGAGGGACTTTCTTGATTGCTTTCTTGGCAAATTTCCAAAAACTAATTCATTCACCTTATTCTATTAAAAAAAAAAGCTTTCTTTTGGTACTAAGTTTGGCTTAATCGGATCAAAATTGATCACTCAAAATGATATCCAACAGTAAGGACTAAATTACCTAATTTAAGGACAAATTTCCTTATTTATTCTCTCGAAATAACTGCACCCATTTGCTTAAGTTGTATCATTAAGTCATCAAAACACACATAATATTCTTGAAAATGTATATAAACAAGTATAAATTATCAAAAGATAAAACTCTAAGTTTAATATAACAAAACAGTTCCATTTTCATCAAAACATTCATGGTAGTACACTTAGTACAGAGCCTATATAAGACTAGGGGTATCACGGAATATATCAAATTCAATATTCCTGCTCAAAAACCAAGCAAGGCAATTTATTTTATAAACTTCAAGTTAATATACTTTTTACCATGAATCCCGATGCAAGCAAATTTTCTGATCAAGAAGGCCGGGTTTAAACTATTTACACCTTTAAACTTGTCTCGTTACCGATCACATGACCAATCCAACCATATAGTTTATCAAAAAATAGTAGTTTAAATCAAATTGATTATCCATAATAGGTTAAAGAATCATAAAAAAATAAAAACATATAAGATCAAACTATAGTTTGATCCAAAAAAGAAGTTACAAATGGGCTCTATGATAAATAATTAATCCATATAATTGAAAGACCACCCAAAACTTTAGAAAGTTCATCAATGCATAATGGGTGGACAGCATCACCAACCATTTACTAATTTATTTAGAAAATATCGAATTATTCTATTAGATTAAAGAGTATAATTCTTGGGATGTTTTCATTTTTACTCAAATTAAAATAATAATTTCTTATTTACCCAATTCTTCACAACATTTCACAATTACTCGTATCTAAAACTAACTTTTCATTCTATACCCATTTTGACTTTTAATTAAAATAAAAAATCAAAACATAACATTTATTC
>JAOXNR010001081.1:0-10323 GCA_028571225.1 Parsonsia alboflavescens
TCGGCTTATCTAGATTTTCGACTACTTCGAAAATTGTTCTTCACTTGATTTAATTTTCGGCTTCTAACTACTTGAATTGAAGTTTGTTTAGAAGGAACTTTGAATTAGGTTTTTTTTCCATTTCTTGTTTTGCAAGTTTCTGAACAAGAACGAATCCTCAAGTTATTGTTGAATCTCCGAAACTTGAGAAAACCGGATCACATCCAACAGCCTAATCATGCTAGTTTACTTCTGTTTGCGTCAGAAGGGCAGACCTCGACCTTGTCGAAGGGGTCAGAAACAAAGTAATGGAGGCAGATAGAGTCTACAAAAGGCAAGTAATAAATTTTTTCAACAAAAGAGTGAAAGAAAGACATTTCACTATTGGAGAAATGGTCTTTAAAAGGTTAGATGTCTACAAACAAAGACAACTGGCCAAGCTACAAGAAAGTTGGGAAGGACCTTATATAATCCAAGAAGTTCATTAAGGAGGGAGCTACAAGCTCGCTGATCCTGAAGGAAGACAACTCCTAAGACCTTGCAATGCTTGCCACTTAAGGAAGTTTAATGCCTAAAGGTCATCTAAGACATTGCAGACCTAACTGATCTATCAATTGAGCTCGGGAAGCTAATCTAAAGGATCCTGCCTAGCATCGTGGTGACCTCAACAATCTAGTCTGAACAAAGCACAAATTAAAGCTAAGTGTTTTAAGCCATATTTTAATATTATTTCTATGTTGGTTGCCTTAGTGTCCAAAACAATTTAATGCATTATGCAAGCTCAGACTGCAAATGTAAATGCATGGCATTGAGAGATAATAAGAGCTATTATAGAAAACAGAGGTCAGAAACAGACCTTTGAAAATATTCGAAAGCCCTATTTTATTACAAAGTGGATTGTCTAGGAAGAAAGGGAGGAAAAGGAGCTTAAGATCTCTGCTAGTGGGCCCGGTGAAGGAAATCTAAGCATCTCGGTCATCTCAGCCCTTAGTTGTTAAGCAACCCGGGTCCTATGGGCAACGGCCTGCCTTCCCCAGCTCGAAGGAATAGAAATTTCAAGATTCCGATGGCTGGGGTTGGATCAAATTTAACAGAAGAAGAAAAGCTGGTAAGTTCCTTATCCCCTGCTGCGGTGCCCTCAACTCTACCAATGATAGCTAGGGTAGGACTAGATATCTTTGCACCAGATTGTTTGGAAGGCGAGTGAAAAGGAATCGTGATTTCCATTCCCAGGCTGGGGACTAGAAGGGACCCACTAATCTATACCGAGAAACAAACCTAAGGTACCCTTAAGAGGAGTTGAAGGTCAAGGGGACTTTTAGCTTAAAAAAGCACCTGAAGAGAAAACGTAAGGATGACTATATGTCCCTTAAAAAAGCACTTGAAGAGAAATGCAGGTTTAGACTCCAAGGGCACGTCGTAGGAGAAAACGATATCAAAAAGCAGAGAATGAAGAAAAGGGAAAAGAATTCCTCCCTTGAGGCTGGAATGGTGAATGACGATACGTCCCTCACATTTATTGTAAAGATGTTCGTCGCCAACAGCTGCGGCGATATCGCCGATCTCCAGTGCTATCTCCATGCGAATCTCAAGGATGTCGGCAAGAATCAGGGAGGAAGACATTGAACCAGCCTCAGGCTCAGATTGGTCATAGGCCAGACTTGGCACAGGAAAAGCCTAGGGCAAGAGGGGGGGGGGGGGAATAAAAAATCGCACTATCTAAGTCCGTAATGGAGAGAGATGCAGCATCAGAAATAATAGACATTTCTGAAAAAGCTACTTGGACAAAGAATCCGAGTGAGCAAAAGCAGAATCCGAGTGAGCAAAAGAAAAAGCTATGGAGAAGTTTGCAGAAAAATTCAAAATTTCCAGAAGACTTTTGATTTAGATGATATAAAGCACCTGTTGAGATGCTGGATAGGAACCAATGAGACAGGAAATGGTCCATTGCTGCCCAAAGTTTAAGTGGCACAGTCATACAAAACAAAGAACTCTTCAGTTCCTTCTGAAAAGCTGAAATGGAGAGACCTTTCAAGCCTGGAGCGGGTCAGTTATTTCTAAAACTGGAACGGAGTAACTTCCCAGTTTTAGACCGGCGATCAATTTTCTGAAACTAAGGAAACGTATCTCCTTCAAGAAATAGCTGCTGTAAAATGAAATGGCGAGACCTGTCAAGAGCCACGACCTAAAGATGGTAACTCTTAATACTTTAAGGTCAGCCTCAAGAGCAGCTGCAAGAAAATAGCTCGACCTTTCACGTGTCACGACTTAGAGATGGTAGACCTTAATACGTGAAAGTCAGGCCCCCAACTTGGAGATGGTAGCTATTAAAACCTAAAAGTCAGGTCCAGGACCTAGAGATGGTAATCCCTAATACTTGAAGGTTAGGCCCTCGACCTAGAAAAGGTGATTCTTGAGGCCTGAAGGTTAGACTAGCAAGTCCCGAGGAACGACCCACGACCTGGTGAGACCCAATCCTTCTCATGTACCTTCCATGCTTCGAGCAGGTGTGCACAACTCTGCTTGAGGCTGAAAGATTATTAGCCAACTTGCAACTCTCTACTAGAGACGCGAATGACAAGGTACCCCCAAACCTAGCCGTTACAAGGAATTGGTGAACCCGTTGGCGACTACGACTTAAAGATGATAATTTAGGTAGCACGACCTTTCAGCTTGTTGGGCCTAAATGGGGGTAATGATGGGTGAAATAGGTACAACCTAGACAAGTCAACCCAAATGGGCTTATGGCCTCATGCCCTCAATACTTGAAAATCAGACTCACAGAGTCAACGAGGACATGTGGGCAGCGACCTGTTACCATCGACCTCCCAGGTCACTAACCTAGAGGTCACCGACCTCCTAAATGAGCTCGAGCAAAGGTCTTACCAGACCCCGACCTCTGACCTGGTAAGCTCCAATATGACTTATTAATCTTTTATGCCATGATCAACGGTGAGCGACTCCTAACAACTCCCATGACCCAAGGATCACTCGACGCGAGCTCACCAGAAGAGATGTTTGAGACTCTTAGCATCCACGGGAAGGTAGCAAAGTGGGTCTGAGGAGCGGTTAGCTAGCTCGTAGATCTCAATAGAAATGTGAGCTCGTAGATCTCAACAGAAATGTGAATAGCAAGATATCTCGTCTAAGAGAAACTCCACGATTCTTGGAGTAATTGGCTGGATTCGACAGAATCCTATAGTTATCCTGATTGCCTACTATCACATAATGTAGAGCCCCAAACTAGGAGGGAACGGACTTTCTCCTTTACTTAATGAAAATACACAATCAGTCTAAGGAGGGAACTAAGGAATTCTGAGCAACAGAAAATAGAATAGTCTCCCTAAGAACCGTTCTTACCCCAAATTACTCTCTGAATACTGTATTCTCTTCATTTTCTCAGGTTGCTGATCATGGAAGTCATCAGGATCTGTGGGGTGACCTAGAATTCATTTTGGAACCCCATCAAATAGAATATGGGAAGTTAGACTTGGATCAATAGAGGTTATCTTTTTTCATTGGTCGTGATATTGATTAGGTCTATTAGGGGTGTAAAATAGTCGAGTTGAGCCGAGCCCAATTCTACTAGGGTTAAGCTTGGTTCATTTATATTCTTTTGAGCTCTGGTTTAGGCTCTCAAGAGCCTAAATAGCAAGGCTCAATCTAGGCTCTTTTAGTATAAGCAAAGCCCCCGAGCTCAAACTCGTTTAAGCTTAAAAAAAACAAATAAAATTAAATTTTATAACAATAGTATTTAAGATCAAATTCATTTATGCAACATATTCAAATCTAAATCTTCTTAATAAGTCTTTGAAGTTTGAATAAAAAGTAAAATTTAACACTAGTGATGGGGTTCGAAACTGAACTCCGGGTCATAACAAAACCATGATGATGTCAATCGACTACAACTTGAGAAGAAGGTAGAGAAGGTCACCGGAGATGGGCTATGCCTAGGGAAGAGCTCCAATGCCTAAGTCAGTATTCAGAGAGTCATCAGGTGTAATTAATTCTGAGAGAGATTGTTCTCTTATCCGTAGACTATGTATGATTTGATTATATAAAAAGAAGATTAATGACCTCTCCCATTTGGGTTTTGCTATTACGTGACAATAGGCAATTAGGATAGTTGTGTGATCCTAGAATCCTGCCAACTGCTCCTAGAACCGTCGAGTTTCCCTTGGTTAAGATATCTTGCCATTCATGTCTCTGTCAAAAGCTGTGAGCTCGCTAACTCTAGACCAACTTCGTGACCTACCCATGGACATCAAGGGTCTCGGCTGTCTCTTATGGGAGGTCGCGCCGAGTGGTGGTAGGCTCATGGGAGATGTTAGGAGTCATGCACATCTAGTCGTGGCATGGAAGATGTATGAGACGAGTTGGGAGTTACTAGGTCGTGGTCCAAGGTCTGGTGGTACCTCTCTCCAACTCATTTAGGAGGTCGGTGACCATGGTAGCTGCCCACCTATACTTGTTGACCTTGTGAGTCCGACTTTCAGGTATTAAGGGGCCTTGGGCTCACTTGGGTTGACTTTAGTCCGAGTCTTGCCCGTTTATGTTAACTTGTCTAGGTCGTAACTGTTTCTCCCATCATTACCCCCCTTCAGGCCCAATGAGCTCGGAGGTTGTGGTGCCTAAATCCGCTAATGGGTTCGCCGATTCCTTGTAATGGCTAGCTTTTGGGTACCATTCCATTCTCGTCTACAGTAGGGTGCTGCAAGCTGGCTTCCAATTTGTTGGCCTCAAGCAGAGTTGATGGTAGGAGGTTCTTGCCCTCCTATTCCTCGGGACTCAAAAGTCTAACTTTCAGGTATTAGGAATTACCATCTCTAAGTAGCAAGTCTGACTTTCAATTATTATGAGTTACCATCTCTAAGTCGGGGGTCTGACCTTTAAGGATTGCAAATTGCCATCTGTATGTCGGGGGGCTGACCTTCAATTATTATGAATTACCATTTGTAGGTCGGGCCACTTGAAAGGTCGAGCGGTTTCCTCGTGACTGCTTGCGAGTCTAACCTTCAGGTATTAAGAACTACCATTTTCAGGTCGTAACCCTTGAAAAGTCATGCTATTTCATTCTGTAACAGCTATTTTAGTTTAGATGTGGAAAGCTGTCATGCTTTAGGTTTGGATAGAATTGAACAGTTTCCAGTTTTGGAAAGTTGTCCCCACTCAGTTTTTGGAAAGTCGCTCAGTTTCTGCTTCAGATAAAGAATTGATTTGTTCCGGGTTTTGAAGGTTGCCCCGTTTCAAATTTTCTTTTTGAAAATTGACCCGTTTCAGTTTCAGAAGGTCGCCCCGTTATGCAGCCCGAGAGAATCTTTATTCCATATAAATTAGGAATCTTAGAATTTTTAGGATTTACCTAAACTTTCTCAAGGCTTGTTTGAACTCACAGAGCTTTCTGTCTTAAATTACTTTTCTTCCTTCTGATTGAGCATTCGGTTATTCAGGGCAACTTCTCTTTTCACCTTCTAAGACTTTACTGAGTGAGTTTTCTTCTCTTTTCATCTTTTTTAGTTTTTTCCAGTAAATCAAGATGTCGACTTCAACTTCTTCTGCATCTAGCACTCGTTCCCTCCATCTTGGAGGAATAGCTCCTTCCCATTCTTCAATTGATTTAGAGAATGGGGTTTTCTATTTACCCCCGGTTTCTTTCGAAGCCCCTTCTATTAGAAGTGAAACCCTTGAGCTTGCAGAAATAAAGGCTAATTCTATGGCGTCTGTTCTTGGCCCCTATGAAATTTTTAACATTAGTGGAGAATTAGGGCTAGGTAAAGGCAAAATAGTTGCTGCCCAGGAGGACGAGCCCCCTTGCAGTAGGTGCAATGAACATATAGTCCTCAATCTTTCTAGCCTCTGGGTAGCATCCTCCTTCCTTTCTTTCAACTGCTATTGTCTCCTCGGCGTCTAAATCTTCCAAGGGGTATCTCCAGTTTAACCCAGGCACAAGCTAGTAGGTATTTTTCAGTCCTTAGTAGGGCAATGGAAAGAGCTTTTCATCTTTGCTCGTCTTCCACACCATTCAATTCTGTTCGAGCCCTACCCGGATTGGAACCTGAACAGTTCATTTTTTAACGAGCTCCTTGACTTATCCCATAACCAAATTGCTTATGGGGATTTTTTTATTGATCAAGCCAAATCTAATAGAGTTAAGGACGGGTGTACTACCCCAGTTTGGCTTGAGGCTTTCCTTCGTCTTGCTGGGCTCCAGAGCTCAACTTCCCTTCGGTCAGGGGAGCTTTAGGGGTATCCCCCCCTGGTAGGCAGCTTTTTTATCTTTAATTGATTTTCACTTTTCTCTACTTGCGGTTTTATACTAATAGTTCTTCTTTGTCTCTATCTTAGCAGATATGAGGACCACATCTTGGATCTTTGGTTTTCCTGTTCCCCAAGGGTGGTGGCTGAGAGGACTCGGAGTGCCTCTAAGCGAAGCTTGGGGGCTGTTGGGATGAAGTCATCTGACAGGCCCATCAAGGTCCCATCTACATCCTCTTCACCCTCCCCGGAGCCAGCTAAGAGGATTCCTCTAAGCTTAGCTACTAAAAGGAAAGCTCCCGTGACCTTGGAGTCTAAACCTACATTTCTGGGCTACGTGACAATGGAGGTCGCAGAGTCTTTTAATAGGAGATAATGAGGCATATAGGAGGTCATTACTCAAATATCTAAGCCAAGGAGAGGGACAATATGTTATTAAGGAGGTACATTGCGGAATATGTGGATCACACATAGGAGCGAAGACTATCGCGATGGAGATACTGAGAATAGGGTATTACTAGCCCTCGATGGTTTTAGACATTGAGAAAAACATATAAAAATGCACGAGCTGCTAGTTGCACAGGAACAAATCACATGTGCCGCCAACAAGGTATCAATCAATCAATGTATCAGTACCGTTGATAACTGGGGCATTGACATACTAGGACCCTTCCCAAAAGGAGTTGGGGTCCTCAGTTCCTGATTGTTGCCATGGAGTACTTCACCGGATGGGTTGAAGCAGAACCAATGGCAACTATCTCATCACCAAAAGTTCAGTCCTTCGTCTGGAGAAACATTATATGCAGGTATGGGATACCCGGAGCTATAATATCAGACAACAACAGGTAGTTCATTGGCAACCTGTTCAAAACATTCTGTGAAAACCTGAACCGTTATGGAAGGACTAAGAAGAGGAACATCGAGCTCGAGAAAGAAGGTCACAAAACTACTTGGCAGGATGAGTTTCCAAGAATTCTGTGGGCATATAGAACAACGCCCAGGAAAGCTACTGGAGAAACACCTTTCAACTTGAGGTTTGGTGCAAAGACAGTGATGTCAGTCGAGGTCGGCATGCAGTTCTTAAGATTGACTAAATATAATTCAGTCTTAAACAAGAGGGAGAGAAGGGCAGATCACGACCTCCTCGAAGAGGTCATAAACAAAGCAATGGAAGTGGACAAAACTTACAAAAGGTGGGTGACAAATTTTTCAACAAAAGAGTGAAAATAAGACATTTCACAGTTGGAGAAACGGTCCTCAAAAGGTTGGACATTGGCATACAAGGTCAATTGACCAAGCTGCAAGAAAGTTGGGAATGACCTTACATGGTCCAAGAAGTCCATAAAATAGGGAGCTATAAGCATGTTGATCTCGAAGGAAGACGACCCCTAAGACCTTGGAACACCTGCCATCTAAAGAAGTTCTATGCCTAAAGCTAATTAAAACATTGCAGACCCCAAAAAGTTGATTAAAAAGACCTTGTCAAGCATCATAGGGGGCTCACCAGTTTTTAGTTTGAGCAAGACATGAATAAAAGATAAGTTATTCCCCGTTTAAAATCTTTTGAAGTTTTCATTCTACTCCATATTGCTTCAAGATTCAAAGTGCAAAAAAGTAAAAGCAGAACACTTAGCAAAGCTACCAATGCAACATATTGAAGAAAATGAAGGCATTATAGAAAACAGAGGCCACAAACAGACCCTTGTGAATATTCAGTACATAGGCAAAATAATAAAAAATCAAGTGTAGAAAGCCCCAAGATATTTCAAGAGGAAGTCCAGAACTACTTCCGGGAGCATTGCACAAGTGGCACATTATCACCATCCTCCTCCTCTTCTGGAATAGTGATTGGCTTAGAACTACTTAGGGGAACCCCTTCTCCATTGGTTGCCTCGGCTCCAGCAATACCAAAAGGGCCTGCAAAGTAGAAGAAAATGTGGTCAGATAAGAAAAAAGAGGGTACATCAGAAATGAACAAGTTTCCTGGAAAATTCTAGGTACTTATTCCTAAATAGTTACACATGAGTCTGGGATAAATTTCCCGAAAAGAATCTACTTTACTAATCAAAGGTATACCTTCAGGGGATATCATAGACTAAGAAGGGACATCTAGGACCTCAATTTCTACAAGCTCGACCTCCAGAGCTGCCTCAACGAGCTCCTCTCCTTTCTTTGCAAAGCCCTCATCAGTTTGTCCAACTTGGGCCACGACCTCTGCAGCTACAGCCTCCTTAGGGGAAGTTTGATTCAGGTCTTCTTGACGCCAAGGAAGAGGAGCGACCAACTCTGGATGATAGAGTGTAGTGTCAAATGCGGAGCTGGTCTTCAAATCGAGGTGAGTTTTCTTGAGGTCATCAATCACGTCAACATATACCAATATCATTTGAGTCTTCATCAACCTCTTCACAAATTTCTAGAAGGCAGGGATCTCCTCAAGCCTCTTCATAGAGAGGTTGCCATCCTCATCACAAAAATCCTGGAGATCCTCCAGTTTAGCCTCAAGCTCTTGGATTCGCTCCTTATGTTGGATATCGAATTCAGTTAGCGTTGAAACCCTCATGTGAAGCCCCATCCTACACCTTAGACATGGCCTTGCAGTTGGTGCTGGCTTCATCAAAATCTCTTTTGCACTAGGAAAGGAGTCTGGTTGATTCCCCAGTAGAAGTCACCAGCTCAGCATTCTCTTTTTCTAGGCGAGCCTTGGCATCCTGGAGGTCAGAGATAAGAGAGGCGAACTCCTTGTTTGCTCTGGCCTTCTCGGCCTACCTTCTCAAGTGCTCCCCAAAGAGAATCTGACCCTACAAAAAAGGGAAAAGAGGTCATGGCCAAAATGCAAAAAAGATAAGGTCAAATTGCCAATTTGCAAAGGGTCATGAAAACTCACCGTAATATGAAGGGAAGTGCCAAATTTGTCAATCACCTCATCTATCAGTTGCCGGCAGATCTCCCAGTGAACTAAGGGAGCTCATTCCATCAAAAAAGATTGAGAATGGGGCCATTGGAGCAGGGAGTCAAAGGCCTCTATGGAAAGGTCTAGAACCCACCTTGTAGCATTCTCTGCAGCATGAGCAGCCATGGCAGAAGCTCCTAACCTTTTGAAGGTGTCTGCAACTGAAGGGAAGGCCACAAACAGACCTCTAGGCATCGATCAGAGGGAGTTTAGAGAGGGTACAAACATTACCTTTTTTCAGATTTTTCAAATAAGAGATCAAAATCTATAGTCACCAGTAAAAGTCTCTAACCTTTGCTTCTACTTCTTCACACGAACGTCTGCTTCCAGTGCACGTCAGACGAACACAGCAACGGGTCAAACATGATTGAACTACTAGATTCAATCTCGAATATTGTTTTTCTCATTTTTGGTTTCTCTGAACTCTCTGTTTTTTTTTCAACACAGACATTCTGACAAAAAAAAAAACTTTGCAGAAAAGAGAGAGGCGTAATCTCTTTGAAAAACCTAGAAGACTCTTCTGGATAAATCAATCATTTATTTTCGAATTCTGATTTGAATTCAAAATGAGAGGCCTATCAGAGTTGAAGGGAACTGGATCCCTGATCCACGAGCAAACGAATCCGGAGTCCCAGGAGTTTAAAAAAATATTCTCACATAAAGAAGTTGAGAACAATACCTGATTTGAAGATTCTTGCGGAGATCTTGTCTTGCGGAATGAATCTGGACATCTTGATCTACTGTGCGAAAGTTCTTCTAATCTATTTCCTATCTATCTGGGTGAACTGAAAAGAAAACAGAAGATCGGAGAATCTCTGTGAGTGGAGTGGAAGAAAATAGACGTTCAGTAATTTCTCTCTTTATAATTTTTCTATAGAGAGAAAATTTACGTCTGTTCTAATTTTCTAGGGTTTTAAAATAATCATTTTTTTTTAGTTATTACATTAATAATCCATTAAATAACTAAATTAGAAATGTGGGTTTTCTATGGGCCAACAGCCCAACAATCCTTTTATTTAATTAAAGGTCCAATAATTATTCATTGGATCATAGACCTAACATAATTATTCTGGCCCTTTAATTAAAGCCCAATATTTATTTTTATTCTTAGCCCATTATATAATTAATCTCATGGACCT
>JAOXNR010001082.1:0-10321 GCA_028571225.1 Parsonsia alboflavescens
GAATCTCTTGTTGAAGTCTTGGGCAAAATTTCAAATTATGAGTGACCTTGGATTTGGATAGATGGATGTTGAAATTCCAGCCATAATTCAAGTGAATCACATCATCGGCCCGTGAGCTTGTAACTCCCAATCTATCTCATATACCTTCGATGTCCCGACCAAATGTGCGCAACTCCTAACACATCGCCTGAGGCTGAAAGGTTGTTAGCAAGCTTGCAGCTCTCTTCTAGAGACGAGAATGGCAAGACGGTAAGTTAGCCATTGTAGAATGAAACGGCATGACCTCTCAAAGGTCACGACTTCAAGACGGTAATTTAGGCACCACGACCTCTGAGCTCGCTGGGCCTAAAGGGGTGTAATGATGGGAGAAACGAATATGACCCGGGCAAGTCAACATAAACGGGTAGTACTCGGATAGAGATCCACCTAAATGGGCCCAAGGCCCCAACCTTCAATACCTAAAAGTCAGACCCACAAAGTCAACAAGGATAGGTGGGCAGCGACCTACTGCCACCAATACTGACCTCCTAAATGAGCTCGAGAGAGGTACCACCAAACCACGACCCTCAACTTGGTAAATTCCAACTCGTCTCATACATCTTCCATGCCACAACTAATTTTTGTACGACTCTTAACATCTCCTATGAACCTACGATCACTAGGCGCAACCTCCCAGAAGAGACAGTCGAGACGCTCGATGTCCATGGACTAGTCACGAAGTTGATCTAGAGGTTAGCTAGCGAGCTCAGAGCTCTCGACAGAGACATGAATGGCAAGATATAACAACTAAGGGAAACTCCACGATTCTAGGAGCAGTTGGTGGGATTCTACACAATCTCACAACTATACAAACTGCCTATTGTTGTGTAAAAGCAGAGCCCTAATCGAAGAGGTAATTAATTTCTTTAAATACAATCAGATCATAATCAGTCTACGGACAAGGGACAGTCTTTTTGAGAATTAGTTACACTCAATTACTCTCAGAATACTAACTTTGGCATTGGAGCTCTTCCCCAGGCACAACCCACCTCCGATGACCATCTCTACTTTTTTCTTAGGTTGCAATCGTTTACGTCATTACAGTTTTGGAGTGACCCAGAGTTCACTTTTGAGCCACATCAATATCATTGATGAAGATCAAAACAACTATTACCTTAGTCCTTATTAATGAATCATGCCATGAGTGGAAGATACTATAATTAACTTGACCATATAATTAATTTATTTACTTACTGGTGAAAGAAAATATGCTCTCCTCTTCAAGCGCAAATGTATGTACGTAGTGCAAATCCAAAGAAAGAACATATGCATCATGTATGATAAAAGAACTAATATATAAGAACAAACATATGCATAGTGGATAATAAAAGAACTGTTATATATAGTTGATGGGAGCATCAGGCACAACCCGGACAAGTCAATGCAAACGGACATGACTCGGATTGTAGTTTACCCAAATGGGCCCAGTGTCCCGACCTTCAATACTTGAAAGTCAGACTCACAGAGTCAACGAGGATAGGTGGGCAGCAACCTGCTACCACCGACCTGCAACGTCACCGACCCCTTAAATGAGGTCGAGAAAGGCACCACCAGACCTCGGCCCATGACCTGGTAACTCCCAACTCATCTCATACATCTTCCATGCCACGACTAGATGTGCATCACTCTTAACAACTCCCATGAGCCTACTACCACTCAGAGTGACCTCCCAGAAGAGATAGCTGAGACCCTTGATATCCACAGGCAGGTTGCGATGCTAGTCTCTAGGTTGGTTAGCGAGCTCGTAGCTCTCGACGGAGACTGGCAAGACAACTCAACCCAGGGAAACTCTATGATTTCAAGAGCAGTTGGTAGGATTCCACAATCCCACAACTATCCTAACTGCATACTGTCACGTAAAAGCAAAGCTTAGATTAAGGAGGTAACTGATGTCTCTTTTAAATAATACAATCAGACACAGTCTGCAGACAAGTTGAAAAACAAGACACAATACACAAGAGACAGTTTATCTGACAACTGATTACTCCTAATGACTCTCAAAATACTAACTTAGGCATCGGAGCTCTTCCCCGAGCACATCCCACCTCTGGTGACTAATCTCTTCTTTCTTCTCAACTTGCAGTTGATTGATGCCATCACAGCTTTTAGGGTGCACTTTCTCATAGAACAGATACCTAGAGAGTAAAATTCAGATGCATTGTCCAAAGTTTATCAAGAGATAGCTAGAACTAATGCAGAGCTACTGGTAGAACAACTGCACTCTCCAAGCATAAACCAAGAAGAGAGCTTGGTTATAGAGGATCAGGCGGACTGGAGATATCCAATCTACAGATTCCTCAAGCATAGCTACCTCCCGCAGACCCAAAAGAAGATCGCCAAGTGCGAAGATGGGCACCCCGCTACGTCCTAATAGGAGATGACGATGTGTACAGAAGGTCATGCACTTGGCCATTACTCAAATGTCTAAGCCAAGGAGAGGGACAATATGTCATTGTGGAGGTACACAGCAGCATATGTGGATCACACATAGGAGCAAAGAATGTCACCAAGAAAATACTAAGAACAGGGTATTATTGGCCTTCAATGGTTTCAGACATTGAGAAAAACATACAAAAATGCACAAGCTAACAGTTGCATAGGAACAAATCACATGTGCCACCAACAGGGTACCAATCCATCAATGCATTAATACCATTAGATATCTGGGGCATTAACATACTAGGACCCCTCGCAAAAGGAATAATGGGTCTTCAGTTGTTGACTGTTGCTGTGGAGTACTTCACCAGATGGGTTGAAGCAGAACCGATGGCAACCATCTCATCACCAAAAGTTCAGTCCTTTATCTGGAGAAACATTGTATGCATGTTTGGGATACCCCGAGCTATAATCTCAAACAATGGCAAACAGTTCATTGGTGACCTGTAGAAAACGTTCTGCGAAAACTTGAACATTGAGTAGAGGTTGACCTCTGTAACTCATCCCCAGGCTAATGCGCTAGCTGAGGTCACCAATAAAACCATTATGGAAGGACTGAAGAAGAGGTTCACTGAGCTCGAAAAAGAGGTCCCAAGACTGCTTGGCCGAATGAAATTCCAAGCATTCTAGGGGCATACAGAACAATGCCTAGGAAAGCTACCAGAGAAACGAAATTCAACTTATGCTTTGGTGCAGAAGCAGTGATGTTAGTCGAGGTCAGCATGTAGTCTTTAAGATTGACTGAATATAATTCAATCCTAAACGAGGGGGAGAGACGGGCAAACCTCGACCTTCTTGAAGAGGTAAGAAACAAAGCAATGGAAGCAAATAGGACCTATAAAAGGCAGGTGGCAAAGTTTTTCAACAAAAGAGTGAGAGAAAGACACTCCACAGTTGGAGAAATGGTCCTCAAAAGGTCAGATGTCGGCAAGCAAGGTCAACTAACCAAGCTGCAAGAACTCTAGGAAGGAGCTTACACAGTCCAAGAAGTCCATAAAGTAGGGAGCTATAAGCTCGCTGATCTCGAAGGGAGACGACTCCTAAGACCTTAGAATGCTTGTCACTTAAAGAAGTTATACACCTAAAGGTCATCTAAGACTTTGCTATTAATTAAGCTCAAGAAGCTAGTCAAAAGGACCTAGTCGAGCATTATGGCGACCTCAACAACCCGGGTTGAACAAAGCACAAATTAAAGCTAAATGTTTTAAGCTTCTGTCGATATTATGCCTATGTTGGTTGCTTTAGTGCCAAATTTTGCAATTATTGAAAGACTTCGAATATAAATTTAAATCTTTGAAAGAAATGAAATTGTCATAGAAAAGACAGAAGAGCACAAATAGGGCCCTCCAAATATTCAAAAAGGAAGAAATTGTAGAGAGGCAAGTGCATATAGTCCTAGGCTATTACAAAAAGAGGTCTGAGGCTACTTCCGGGATGGGTAATACACAAGCGGCACGTTATTGTCCTCCTCCTCCTTCTATGGAACAGTGATTTTTCTCATAGTTGCCTGGAGAGACCCCCTCTTCACCAGCATCTTCTGCCTTGACAGCACTAGAAGGACGTTCAAAATAGAAGGAAATATAGTCAGATGAAAAGGCTACATAAAAAATGGACTGGTGTCCTGGAAAAGGCTCAGTACCTACTCCAAAATATTTGCGCTTGAGCTGATGGAAAATTTGAGCAAATTCATCCACATCGCAAAACATGGGAATACCTTCGGGAGATAACATGGCCTGGGGAGCGACATCCAAGACCTCCTCAACCATAGGAGCGACCTCCATGGGTTCCTTCCCTTTCCTCAAAATGACCTCATCGACTTGGCTGACTTGAGCCGAATTCTCTACAGCAGCAACCTCGTCTGGAGAAGCTGGTCCTTGATTTTTTTAGCTGCGAGGATAGGAAAGCAATTGACTCTGGATGATAGAGTGAGGAGTCGAGGGATGGATTGGTCTTTATGAGTCCTCTAAGCTCATCCCTTGGAAGGCAGGGACCTCCTCGAGTTTCCCCATTGAGAGGTTGCCATCCTCGTCACAGAGCCCTAAGAACTCCCCCAGTTTAGCCTCGAGCTCCCTAATATGCTCCTCTTACTCAACTCTTTTCTTGTCAGGCACATCAAGAACCTCGGACATTGCAATACTGTTGGCTAGTGAACTACAGTAATTTTCTTCTAACACGCATTGAGAAGTTTGCGGGTATAGTCAACAGAGGCCTTGGCCAGCTCAACAGAAGCTGTGAGCTCAGCAACCTCCTTCTCCAAGCTGACCTTGGCATCCCGAAGCTCAGAGATTAGGGAGGAAAACTCCAGATCCTTGTTGGCCTTTTCAGCCAGTATTCTCAAGTGCTCACCAAGAGGAAGATGATTCTACAACACGAAAAGGAGGTCAGCATGTGAGTAATAGTAGGATGGAGTCAATTGCCAAGTTCATGGAAGGTCGGAGAAAACATACCGCAAAGTGGATTGAGGCAGTAAACCTTCTGACCTCCTCATCAGTTAGTTGCCAGATGATTTCCAGGTCAATGGAAGGTGCACACTCTATCAAGAAGGATTGAGCATGAGGCCACTGAAGTAGGGAATCGACACCCTTCATAGTAAGGTCGGGAACCCACCTTTCTGGCCCCTCAAAGGAATGAGTCGCCAAAATAGCACTCCCCAGCCTTTTGAAAGTTAAGGCGACCTCCTCAGTGGCGAAGCCCAAGAAGTCAACTTTAGGCACTGAAGCCACAGAGCCTTTCCCCTTCCTAGATGAGCTTAAGGGAACCTTCTTAGCTGGTTGGGGGGAGGGTGAATAAAAGGAGCTGGTAATTTTGAGAGGCCTGTCAGAAGCCCCCATCTCGCATCAGACCAAATGGTTTGGATGACGAGCAAATAAGAAGAAGGGTTTCCACTTCCCCACGGAGGACTGAAATTGACCTACCAGCTTATGTCGAGAGATAAACTGAAGGTATCCTTCTGAGGATATAGAAGCCAAGGAAACACCTAAAGAGCTCTAGAGAAATTGGAACTAGGTAAAGATGATAGGTTGCTACGAAAGTGACCACAGTCCAAAGAGAGTTAGGCACAATTTGGGCCAAGGAGAAGCGCCAAAAGTAGGTGAGATCGAGAAATTGGGGATGAAGGCGAGGGAGAAGAATGCCTCCCATAAGACTAGAAAGAAAAAGGACTATATGTCCATCATGTTTAGTGGAAGGGAGCTCATGCCCTGCGACGGCAACTATATCATTCTTTTCTAGTCTCCACTCACCACAGATGTTATAGACAAGGCCAAGGTTTAGAGAGGAAAACTGAGAATGGGCTTCTATCTTAGAAATTTCAAAGGTTTGGGTTTTGACAAAGGGTACCCTAGCCAAAACCGGGGGAAGATAAAAGACCCAGTTTTCCAAGTCAGTCGAAGAAGAAGAGGGTGCAACCCCCCCAGTTTGGAGGGAGGGGGTGCTAGACACAAAAGATCATGTGGATGGCGCACTAGACATGTTGAGAATAGGTGAAAAGATGTAAAAGTTATAATTTTTTCAAAGGAAAAAAGATAGAAAACTCACTCGATAAGGTCTCGGAAGGAAGGAAGCTGTCCTAGAGAAATTGATGCTAGGGCAGAAAAGAAGGAAGAAATTCTAAGTGGAAGGCTTTGTAAATTCAAGTAAACTACAAGAAAGTTTAGGTAAATCCTAAAAGATTATAAGACTCCTAATTTTTATGGAAGAAGGAGTCTCGCGGTTTTTCTTCTGAAGTCTAAGCGCCGTGACTTTCCAAAAACTGAGCGAGGATGACTTTCTAAAACTGGAAATGCTCCAATTTCTTTCCCAAGCAACAGCAATGAGATCTCAAACATCCAGACTAAGCGATTCTGCTCTCCATGAAGCTGGAAAGGCAAGCCTTCTTCCAGGAATAGCTGTTACAGAATGAAGTGGCTCGACCTAACAAGGGTCATGACCTAAAGATGGTAAACTTTAATACCTGAAGGTCAAGCTCGCGAGCAGCTACAAGAAATGGCTCGACCTCTCAAGGGGTCGCAACTTACAGATGGCAATTCATAATGCCTAAAGGTCTGCCTTGCGACATAGTAGCTTTTGATACTTGAAAGTCAGGCCCACGACCTAGAGATGGCAATCACTAATACTTGAAGTTAGGGCCCCAGCCCTAAAGAAGGTGATTCACAACGCCTGAAGGTCAGACTCTCGACTTGGACATGGTAATTTCTAATACTTGAAAGTCAGAATAGCAAGTCACGGACCTCGAGGTCACCAACCTCCAAATGAGCACAACAGAGGGGTCACTAGACCACAATCTACGACTCGGTGAGTCTCAATCTTGGTCATATACCTTCCATGCCTCGACCAAGTGTGTGCAACTCTGCTTGAGACCGAAAAATTGAAAGCCAGCTTGCAGCTCTCTACTAGAGACGAGAATGGAAAGGTGCCCCAAAGCTAGCCCTTACAAGGAATCAACGAACCTATTAGCAGCTACGACTTGAAGATGGTAATTTAGGCACCACGACCTCTAAGCATGCTGGGCCTAAAAGGGGGTAATGATGGGAGAAACGACACGACCTAGACAAGTCAATGCAAACGTGCATGACCTGAACTGAAGTCAACCTAAATGGGCCCAGGGTCCTAACCTTCAATGCTTGAAAGTTAGACTCACAAAGTCAATGAGGATAAGTGGGCAGCGACCTGCTACCACCGACCTCCAGGGTCACCAACCCCTTAAATGAGCTCGAGAGAGACACCACCAGACCTCGGCCCACGACATGGTAACTCCCAAATCGTCTCATACATCTTCCATGCCATGAATAATTGTGCGTGACTCCTAACAACTCCCATGAGCCTACTACCACCCAGAGCGACCTCCTAGAAGAGATAGCCAAGACCCTCGATATCCAAGGGCAGGTTGCAATGCTGGTGCAGAGGTCGGTTAGCGAGCTCATAGCTCTAGGTAGAGATATGAATGGCAAGACAACTCAACCCAGGGAAACCCCACGATTTCAGGAGCAATTGGCAGGATTCCCCTATCCCCCAACAATCCTAATAGCCTACTGTCACGTAAAAGCAGAGTATTGAGTAAGGAGGTAACAGATCTCTCTTTTAAATAATCCAATCCGACACTGTCTAAAGACAATTTGAAAAACAAGACACAATACACAAGAGACAGTTTATCTGAGAATTGATTACTCCTAATGACTCTCAGAATACTAACTCAAGCATCGGAGCTCTTCCCCGGGCACAGCCCACCTCTGGTGACTAATCTCTTCTTTCTTCTCAGGTTGCAGCCGATTGATGTCATCACGGTTTTAGGGTGACTCGGTGTTCATATTTTGAGCCCCAGCAATGATATATGCAAATTTCAATTCTCGTATTGATGAAGAGTGACGACCTTACGCCTGGTGGAACCAAATTGAACCCACATGTTTTGTCACAGTCATATAAATAATTAAATATTATCCTTTACATTTTGGCTGTTTACGTGTCTTCTTTTTCATTTTGGTTACGTGTAGAATAATATGTCAGCATGATTAATAAGCTTTCAAGAAAATAATAATAATAAAAATAATAACCGATTACTCCCTTCATCCGGAAATGAATGTTGTAGATTTTATTTTGGGTTGTCTTCAATTAAATGTCTCATTTCCTAAAGTAGTAAACTTTTTATTACTAAATTGACAATGCAATATGTTAATGAATTAAGTCAATTTTTTTTTATTAAAATGCATACAAGTTCCAAACGGAAGGAGTACTATTCTTAATTGAAGGTAATAGTTTTCATCTTTTTTAAGGTAAAGTCATTTTTTCATTTAAAAATACAATTTAATACAAGAGTTGTTTCAATACAAAGATATTTTCCAAAAAGTTACACTCCCTTAGTCACTATTTATAAAACATTTTAACTATTTTCCTTCTCACTAATTATAAATCATTATTTTTGTTGTGAATATACTAATGTCTCTCCAAATTCTGCCCATTAATTCTCGTAAACTCCAAAAACTCCCACTACCTCAAGAGTTATTGAAGCAGAGCTACTTAAGGAGAATGACCGAGGGGAATAGGGGCCAGTCACACCAGCCAAGCCTATGACAGGTAGTCTACACAGGTCCAAAAGACTACAAGGAATACGAGCCTGATCCGACCTGTTTGATGATATCGGGCACAATTCCCGTGGCAATTAGCCCGAGCTCGGATTGGGCTCAAATTTGACTTGGTAACCCGGAACAGCCAACGAACAATAGTCACTCCAATGCTATGATGCAGGGCCTTTTTCGGCCATCTAGAGTCGTTTTAATGAAATTTTGGGCCTTTTTTGTGTTTTAGTGGCATTTTCGTAATTTGTTGTTTTTAGGGGCATTTTTTTGTAATTTCATTATTTTTCCGAATAAGTTTAGGTTTGTTTTTCCCGAATAGGTTTAGGTTTTGATTATGTTATTTAAGGGCGAATTTTCTTCTGGAGGGGTAACTTTTGTTTTTTGACCTTATTTAATAAGATTTCTTTTTCCAAGTTTCTTGAGGAACATTGTCATTTTGTTCTTGAATTTCTTTTCCTGCGACAACTTTTGAGTGGAGTTTATTACAAGGAAGATTTATTAGCCGTCCATAATTCCATTTGCGTCAATTGGTATCAGAGCAAAGATCCGAGATGTCAGGAGGGAATGTAGATCCGATCGTGGCTGCGATTTTGGAATAACAGCGCATAGGCCAAGAATCACAAGTGAAGGAGAGGGAAGAGCGCGATCGAGCCATGCAGTAGATCTTGGAGAATCAGAATCAACAAATGCAAACTTGGAACCGAATGATGTAGCACTTGGTAGTGAACGAACGACCTGAACAACAAGAACCCGCCGAAAGGCAAGAGGAACAAGGTTGTGACGTTGATGAGGAGTTCGAGTTGCCAGCGAGAGAACAACCACCTAGGGTTTACCCAAGGGGTGGAAGAGGCAGCTACGGGAGAGGTAGCGGAAATCAGCCACCTAGGGTTTTGGATCGCGAGCCGAATGTACCGCGATAGGATGTAGGGTTCAAGCCAGAAGTTAATGAATTTACTGGAAGTTTGGCACTAGAAGATTGGATGAGTACCGTGGATGAAATCTTCCCGTTGAAAGAGGTCCCGGCAGACAAGAAGATAGCATTGGTTGCAATTCGGTTTAAGGATCGGGTTACAGCATGGTGGCAACCTTTCGATATCAACGCGATTTGGACGGACTTCTGTCCTGGAATATTGGTCCAAATTGAAAAAGGAGATGTGCTAAAAGTTTTTGCCTTTCAATTATCGTCAGACACTTTTTCAGAATTTGCAGAGTTTGACATAAGGTGCGAACAGTGCAGAGGAGTACACGTTGGAATTCTATCGGATGGTTGCAAGGAACTAGTTCGTGAGATGCAAGAGCAACTTGTGGCAAGTTACTTGCATGGCCTTTGACAAACAATTTAGGATGCCATGCAGGTACACACCTTTGGGAACGTCACCAATTTGCATATGAAGGCTAAGGTGGTGGAAAGGAGCTTGGCTAGGGTTGCTGGAAGAAGTACACCATTCGGCAGAGGGTTTTCCGTCCCTCCTCGAAACACGATAGCGACACGTCCTTCTTCATCTAGAGTTTTAAATCAGCCTACTCAACAGGGCGAACAGTAGTGCAACCAAATCAAGGATCGGGGCAACCAACCAATAAGGTGAATTTCGTTTACCATCATTGTCAACAGAAAGGACATTAAGCCTACGAGTGTCCTAAGGTTCGATCTCAGTTGTTGATCCAAGATGGTGCAAAAGGGGAATTTGTAGGAGAGGATGATGGAGATCAAGGAGCATCCATGGCATGGGATAATTCATGGAAGATCTCATATGAAGATGCTTATGGAATAAAGG
>JAOXNR010001083.1:0-10317 GCA_028571225.1 Parsonsia alboflavescens
TATATATATATGTATTTATATATGTTAATATTATAAAATACACAATTAATTCTATCAATATCTAATTTATTTTTTAAAAATAAAATCTTCAATAAATAATTTTTTTTTGGAAATTTTTTATATATATTATAAACTGAAAAGATAAACTAAACCCTATAATTACTGGATCAAATTTATATGGCCATAATTTTTCACCTATTATAGATAATTTGGTGTTAAGTTTTCATTTTATTTATGAATATTTATATTTTATTAAAATTTCAAAACTTGCTTTTAGAGAAATTGAAGTGTTTTTGAATAAGGTTTTTTTTTTTAAAAAAAAAAGTTATGAATAACTTTATTTTATCCTGATTTAAGATATTTATGGAGAAAATTAATGCACTAATTTATTTTAAAGTTATATATATAAATATATATATATATAATATTTTTATTTTGCTAGAAACTTACAAGTTGTTTTTAGATAAATTAAATAAGTTTTTTTTAAAAAAAAATTGTTATGAATACTTTTATTCTATCCAAATTTAATAGCTTTATGAAGAAATTAAAGAGATTTTCATTTATTTTATTTATATTTTGAATGTGGGTATTATCTAGCCTTATTTTTTTTATGTATGTATATTTCCATTTTCGCTTTTTTTTAATAAATTGAAGAATCTCTAAATTATTATTATTATTATTATTATATAGAGCCCTTCAAACATATTATGGTTTTTTGTGATTTATTTTCCATCTTTATATTTATTAACCCACTATTAACTCATTATTAAGAGGAAAGTAGATTTATTGAATAATTTTATAGATAAATAATGATAAATGCTAGAGAAAAAATGAAAAATTTTAGATGATAGAAAAAAATGGAGAATTTTATGGAAAATTCAATCACGTAAAAGACTGATTCACAAAAGGTTTTGAACTTATATGTAATAAATAGAACAAAGAACAAAATTCAAAGATGGATTGAATCACCTCACATTTTTCAGTCAAAGAATTGAAAAGTAAACTATAGAGATATTCCAAATCAAAGCGTCACACCGACTTTCCGAGCCGATATTATCTCAAAACCCCTAAAGACAAAGGATCTGCATCTTCCTGACTCTGACAAAGGTAAGTTGAGATTTTCTTTCCTATATTAAAAAATCATAAAATTGTTCGAAAAATTTAAGATCCTTGTTCTTGGAAAATACTCAAATAGTTACAGGCTGCTACAAATTTATTAGTGATAATGGGTATGATGCAATATCAAACTCATCATTAAGTCGATTTTCATTTGAATTGGTAGAGTATGAGATACATATATCTCTTCCATCATTTTGAGGAGATGATTCTGCAAAATGAAAATACAAAATTTATTTTCGGACACATAAAAAAGCTGAAGATGGAGGCAGTGTAAAAGGCATAACCGCAATCTACTTCTTGAGGGTATTGCTTGTTCCATTGATGCACAGGAAGAAGCTATTTGAAACGTAAAGAGGAGATAATGATCCATTTTATAGAGGAAGATTAAGAGTTAGATAGAAGATCATCCGTTTTATAGGATGAGTCTTTCAAAAAAAAAAAAAAAAAATCTTTCAAAGAAAATAAAAAGTCATCCAATAAAAATATTGCAAATTTTTCACATGGATAATTCTTAAAAATAAAAGAAAAAAAAGAAGTGGAAAATAAAAATAATTCACCGTTAAAATATGCATCCGGACTTTTCTTTAGACTGCGTCCTTGTCCTGGTGCGAGGAAGGAACACTCGGACTCCTTCTGTCTCCGTCAAAGACTCAGAGTCTTCTCTCTCTCTCTCATTGCATGACTTCCAATGCAATTTTATCGGTTGTTGCTCTCTCAATTATAAATCTCAAAAAAAATATCTTTACCATTCCTGCCCACTTTCAGATAGCAACTTAACCAAATTAATAATCTACACTAAAATGCTCTTGAGAGGTACATTTAATTTAATATGAGTGGTCTCTGCTTAATTTTTTTTTTTTTTTTTCATGCTTTGTATTTCTGGGAAAGTAATTATCTGATATATTAATTATAGAGGAATGATTGAAGCTGATGTGGGTTAAGGTTCTCCGATTCATGGGTTTTTTTCTTTCTTTCTTTTTTTTTTTTTTTTTGCAGCGGCAAGTTCCTTGATGTACGTGGAGAGGAGGGGTCTAGTGGAGGTTTTCTCAGATGATGTGAAGAATGCGTGGAAAAGGTGGGAAGTTCAAGTACTAATTGTGTTGAGTCTCAGCTTGCAAGTTGTTCTGATCGGATTGGGGCATCGGAGGAAGTACATGGGCAACAGAACAAGGACCAGATTCCTCATATGGTCTGCTTACGTATTGGCGGACTGGGTAGCTACCGTTGCTCTTGGAGTCATTTCACAGAATACCTTAGATGAAGATTGCAAGAAACATGACCAAATGGACGAACTTGCATCTTTCTGGGCTCCCTTTCTTCTGCTGCACCTGGCTGGTCCTGATACCATTACTGCTTATGCTTTGGAGGATAACGAGCTATGGTTGAGGCATCTGGTGGGACTGATTCTCCAGACTGGATTGGCTTTTTACATCTTGCTGGTGGCCTGGCCAGGTGAGTCTTGGCTTCCGGCTTTGAGTTTGCCCATTCTGGTGGTTGGTCTGACCAAATATGTAGAGCGAACTTTGGCACTTAAGTCGGCCAATATAGAGAATCTGAGGGACTCCATGCTCCCTCCCCCTGATTCTGGTCCCAATTATCCCAAATTTATGGCGGAGTACACTTTGAAGAAAGCTGAGGGATACCACGTGGAGGCGGCTGAGGTTAAAGAACTCCCTGTTGGAATTGCTCATCAATACAAAAGATCTGTAGTCCCAGAAGCATACGAGCAGTTCCAGACATTTAAGCGTCTTTTTGTAGATCTTATTCTAAGCTTTCAAGACAAAGAGAGCAGCCAATCCCACTTCCGGAAACTTGAACCCGATGAAGCTTTTGAGGTTGTTGAGGTTGAACTTGGATTTGCATTTGATTTGTTCTATACAAAGGCACCCGTAGTGTACACAGTTCCGGGTTGCATTATTCGCGTATTTACTTTCTCTTGCACTTGTTCGGCACTCATTGCATTTCCTTTCCTGTGTGAGGAATCCAAGTATCACAAGATTGACCTCATTATTACTTACTTGTTGCTGATTGTGGCTCTGTTTCTGGAATTATGTGCTGTCACGATTCAAATAAATTCAGACTGGACGGCCTATTGGCTTTTCAAGGGAAAGGAGGAGGGGATTACTAACCATCCTGGAAATAGAAATAAAAATAGAAATAGACGGAAGTGGAGAGTAAAAACCATCGATAGTCTTCGGCGTCAACATAGAAGACAGAGATATTGGTCTAATCTGACAGCCCAGTACAATCTGTTGAGTGTTTGCCTTGAGGAGAAGCCTCCAATGTTGTATACTCTTCAGAAACTATTTGGGATGGATCAATTTCGAGAGAAACATAGGTACAAGACATATGAGGAGGTATCTCCAAGTTTGAAAGCCCTGATTTTCGATCAGTTGAATAAGAAAATCACTGAAACAAATGATCAAAGAGGTAGTTTTGCCCTGAAGAAAAACTTGTCAGTTGAATGGGAAAAAGATGCAGAAGAGTTCCATCGAGAAATTATTATCTGGCACATTGCTACTGATATTTGTTATTACTTGGACAAGGATCATAAAGGTATTGGCAACTACCGTAGAGAAAGCAAGCAGTTATCTGACTATATGCTGTATCTGCTGGTGTTTCAACCTTTCACTTTGCCAATAGGAATTGGGACGATTGGATTCCGAGACACATGTGCGGAGGCCAAGGAGTTTTTCCAAGTTAGATGCCATGAAAATGTGGAAGAAGCTTGCAAGAAACTGCTCCAAGTGAATACTGAAGTTTCACCCCTTCAAGTGAAAGGGGACAGGAGCAAATCGGTTCTGTTTGATGCATGCAGGTTGGCAAAATTATTACTAAGAGAAACTGAAGAAGACAAGGTCAGCAGATGGCATAATATCAGCTGTACGTGGGTGGAGATCTTGGCATATGCTGCGAGTCATTGCAGAGGAAATCACCATGCTCAGCATCTTCGGAAAGGTGGGGAGCTCCTCACCCATGTCTGGCTCCTGATGGCACATCTTGGGATCACACAACATTTCCAAATCAACCAAGGCCATGCTAGAGCCAAGCTTGCTATTAAGTAGACTAGGATCAAACAAATTTTGTGTTCCATTTAGGGTTGTGAAAGAGTCGATCCAGGCTCGAATCTTTAGACTCGAGTTTGACTCGTTTATATTTTTTTAGGTTCTAATTACGACTCAAGTTTGCACGAACCTAAGTATTCAAACTTAAACTCAACTTGTGAAATGTTTAAAAGGCTCATGCTCAAGCTCGTTTAGACTCATTTAAGCTCGTTTAAGTATCTATATTTATTTTTTAAAAAATTTTAAGTAACAATAAAATATTTTAAATATAATATATAAATTAATAAATTATATATTATATATAATAAATAAATATATTATATTATATAATATTAATATTAATATATTATATGTAAATAAATTAAAAGACTAATTTAGGTTCGCGAGCCTAATAAATTAAATAAATATGAACTTGGCTCGATTTGAGGCTAGTCGAATTCAAACTTTTATCAAATCTAATATGAAACATTCATGAAAAGTCTCATATTTTTTCACACCCCTAACTTCATTCCATTGACCCCTTGGCCAAAATCCAATATGCATAATTTATTAATTATCATGAATTCTATATATAGAGTAATGCTACAGTTGATAAGGAAAATCGAATTAGAGTGGACTCCATATAATTACACCACGAGCTACTTTGCCCACTACAGCATTCTTAGTGGCGATATGATATGTGGATTCTTAAAATTTGCTAGTTGATGAGCTTCGAAGTAGTCTCTGGGTCATCCTAAATCGTGATGACGTCAGTGATCGCTATCTGAGAAGAAAATGATTAGGCCACTGGAGTGGGTTATCGCCCAGGGAAGAGGTCTGATGCCTAAATCAGTATTCTGAGAGAGTAACCTTGAGGAAATTAGCTCAATGTATTGTGTCCTTGTCCATAGACTATGTGTGATTGGATAATATATATCGAATTAAGAAAGTTACCTTTTTCTTTTTATCAGGGCTCTTCAATTACGTGACAATAGGAAATTAAGATAATTGTGAGATCGTATCATACCCGCTAATTGCTCCTAAAATCATGGAGTTTCCCTAAGTTGGGATATCTTGCCATTCACATCTTTGGTCGAGTGCTACAAGCTCGCTAACGACCTTTAAACCAACTTCGCGACCTACTCGTAGACGTCGAAGGTGTCGATTGTCTCTTCGGGAAGTCGCACCGAGTGATTATACGGTCATGAAGCGTGTTAGGAGTCACGCACAATTAGTCATCCCATGGAAGATGTATGAGACGAATTGGAGCTCATTGGGTCAAAGGCCGTGGTCCGGTGAAACCTCTCATGAGCTCACTTTAGAGGTCAATAACCTAGGAGATCGGTGGTAGGAGGTCGCCGCCCACCTTTCCTCATGACTTATGAGTCTGACTTTCAGGTATTAGAGGTTGGGGCTTGAGCCCATTTGGGTTGACTTATCCAGGTTGTGCCCATTTCTCCCATCATTACCCCCCTTTAGGCCTAGCGAGCTCAAAGGTCGTCGCCCTTAAATTACCTTGTTCAAGTCGCAACCTTTGAAGGGATCGCGCCGTTTTTTTGTAACGGCTAGTTTTGGGAGTTGACTTGCCTTATCAGTTTTAACAGTTGCCTCATTTCCTGGCATACTGGATACTTTTCAGCAACCCTAAGGACACCTTATCTAGTATAAATTAGGAGGCTTTTGAAGATTTTAGGATTTACATTGACTCTCTTCTTGCTTGCCAAATCTCTTGCTCACAGAGTCTCCTCTCTGCAACACCTTCTGCTTTCTTCTCAAATTTCTTCTTTCTCTGTCTTGTGAGTGACCCGGAGCCCAAAACAACTTTCTTCTTAACTCCCATGAATTTAACAAGCAAGTTCTCTTTTCCTTTTACTATTTTCTTTTCCTTTGGAACAAAATTTTCATCTTTTCTTCTTCCTCCGAGTCAGAATATCTTCTGTGTCTTTCAGGGAGTCCTCTACATCTAGCACACCCTCTCTCCATTTCGAAGAAGTAGACCACCATTTTTTCCCTTATAGACCTAGAGAATGGGGTATTTTATTTACCCCTAATCTTTGTAAAGGCTCCCCGAGTCGCTAGCAAGGTTTACTAGCCCTTAGAATTAGAGGTCTTTTCCACATCCTCTTCCTTAGGACCCTCTAAAATTTTTAAAATCAATAGGTAGAAAGGTCTGGAGAAGGATGATATAGTTGCTACAGGGGAGTCTGAGCACCCTAGCAACCGTCATGATGGACAAATAGTCCTTTACCTAGCTAACCTCAGGGGGGGGGGGGTGCAGTCTTTTACCCTATTTGCATCCCTTGTTCTTAGACCTTGCCCATTTTTGGGCTTTCCCCATTGCATAGCTCGTTCCCAATTCTGTGCGGATAGTAATCGCATTCATTGCGGCCTGTCATCTCTACCAGGTTTCAGTTTCCTTGGAGCTCTTCAAATGTTTCTTTATTGTTGGTGTCTCCTCAGTAATGAAAAGTGCCACTGTAGGGTACCTTCAATTCAAGCCTAGGTATAAGCCTGTAGGTCCTTTCTAGTCGTCTGTCAGGGATTCGAAAGATTCTTTCTTCTTCACAAGGCTTCCTAATAATCTGGTTCAGTCCGAGCCTTACCCGGACTGGAATATGAATAAAACCATTTTCAATAAGCTCCCCACCCTGACTGATGAGCAGGAGAGGGACAGGGCCCTTTCGATTGACCTAGTCTGTTCTGATGTTGTAAAGGTCGGGTGTAGTCTACTACTAGGGAGCTTGTTTGTTTTTTTTCCTACTTTTAAATAAGTTTATTTCAACTTCTTGTGCATTAACACATCTTCTCTTTTTTTTATTATTATTTTTTTTTTTTTTACAACAATGAGGATTACTTTTTGGCTCCTGAAGTCCACCACTCCCCGAGTTGCCATAGGCAGCATTGGCTACACCACCAATGCCTCTTCTGCCCCGATCTCTGGGGGTCTCCTCTCAAGATCCCTATTCCCCAATCTCGAGGTAAAAAGATAGTTATGGCTGATCAAACTCAGATTGCTCTGAAAAAAGAGCTCCGAGGTTGCTACTTTGCGGGCTTCTGAAAGGGCTGCAAAGATTACCATTTCTTCTTCTTCCCCTTCTTCACAATCTGCACCACTAGATGAGAGGAATCCTCCAACCTCCTCTGGAAAGAGAAAGGCTCCAGCAACCTCAAGACCAAGGTTGGAGTTCAGTGGTTGTGCGACTGAGGAGGTCGCTAACATCTTGAAGAGCCTAGGGAATGTGTCCCTTGCCTCCCACATTAATGAGGGGACCACGAGGTGGGTCCTTGACCTTGTAATGGAGTTTTCAGACTCACTGTTTCAATGGCTACACTCCCAGTCATTCTTGATGGAATGTGTGCCTTCTGTTGACTGGGACATTCGCCGGCAGCTCACCGATGATGAGCTTGACAAATATATAGCCTCCCTCTATGCTATAGTAAGTCCCTTTAGTCTCTGTAATTTTTTAGTTGATTCTATTTCGACTTGTCTTTAGTACGTACCCTCTTCTTTTCCTTTTGTAGAACCATGTCTTCTTAGGAGAGCAACTGAGGAGACAAGTAGAAAAACCAAAAAGGATCAGGAGTTCTCTGCCCTGATCTTCGAGCTCCAGGATGAGAGGGGTCACCTCATGAAGGAGAATCCAGAGCTCGCTACCTCTACTGAAAAGGCCAATGCCTCCAGTGTGGACATGTTCGCAGGAGTGTAAGAAGAATATAGAAGAGGCCAAAGCTGAGAACCTGGCAATTTCCTCAGCTTATGGAAATACAACACAAAAAAATGATCAGTTGTTCGAGCTTGGGAACAAGCAGAGGGCTTGCATCCCAGAGCTCAAAGCAAGGCTTGAGGACCTTCAGGCCATATGTGATGACAATGGCAGCTTGTCTCTGGCTAAGCTAGAGGGACACCCAGCTTTCCAAACTTATGTGGAGTATATAATTCATCCCTAGCTCCATGGGCTTTATGTCGACGTTATTAACAAGCTTCGCGAGCTCAACAGGGACCTAAAGGTTGACCCCGCCGTTCATGAGGAGCTATATCGTCCGGACTTGGTTGCTCCTCTTTCTTGGGAGAAGGAAGATCTTATTGCGACCTCACAGGAGGAGGTCGCTGCTGGTGAGGTCTTAGAGGAGGTTGGCTGAGTTGGTGGGGGTCCCTTTGAGAAGGGGAAAAAGCTCATGGAAGCACCTGCCGGGGTTGAGACTATGCTCCTCTTCCTTGGGACAAGGAAGATCTTGTTGCGACCTCACAGGAAGAGGTCGCTGCAGCTGAGGTCTTAGCGGAGATTGGCCAAGTTGGTAGGGGTCCCTCTAAGAAGGGGAAAAAGCTCATGGAAGCACTTGTCGGTGTCGAGACTACCTGAGGGTGGTCCCCTGAAGGCATTTGCTCGTCTTGAAGGTATAATTATCCATGGCTATGAGGACTTGATTACTCATTACCCCTTTCAATGAGGTACTCGACCTTTTCTAAGCTACTTGTTTATCCTTAGGTAGACCACCATTTGACAATATTGTTGATTACCTCGCAAGTCCCTCAGACGCCGCCAGTAAAGAAGTAGCTATGGAGGAGATGGCTTTATCGAGCTCATTGGAGGCTCTTAAGGATATGATGAAGAAGACAAAACTTGTAACAGAATATGATCTTTTATGGTCTTCTTTCTTCATCTCTGTAATGTACAATGCTAAGCTTTTGAGCTTATATTTCTTTTCTATTACACTGAATATTTGTTCAGAGAGGTCTGTTTGTGGCCTCTTTCTTTATATAAGCCAACTCTCTCCAAATGTCTTGTTTTTGCTTCCACACTTAGAACGTACATAAAAATCTGAACTAGCTGAAACTCAAACAAATAAGATGAAATAAGATCTCAATAAGCTCTATAAACTTATCTTTTACTTAAGCCTTGTCCAAACTAAATTGAAGAGGTTGCTGAGGTCTCCTTGTTACTCAACAAGCTCCTTTCAGACAATTTCCCGACCAGTACAATGAGTTTGCGAGGTCCAGAAAGTTTCCAAAAGCCTTAAGCATAGAATTTCTTTAGATGGCAAACATTCCAAGGTCTTAGGAGTTATCTTCCTTTGAGATTAGTGAGCTTATAGCTTTCTCCTTGGTGAACTTCTTGGATTATGTAAGGTCCTTCCCAACATTCTTGCAGCTTGGTCAATTGTCCTTCTTTTCCAACATCTAACCTCTTGAGGACCATGTCTCCAACTGTGAAATGTTTTTCTTTCACTCTATTGTTGAAAAAATTTGTGACATGCCTTTTATATCTTTTATCAGCTTACGTAGCTTTCTTTCTGACTTCTTCAAGAAGGTCGAGGTTTGACCCTCTTGCCCCCCCTCCCGCCCCGCCCCGCCACGTTTAGGACTGAATCATATTCGGTTAGTCTTGAGGATTTCATTCCGGCCTCAACTGGCATTACAGCCTCTGCACCAAAGCATAGGCTTAATGTTGTTTCTCTAGTAGCTTTCCTAAGTGTGGTTTTGTATGCCCATAAGATGCTTGGAATTTCCTCTGGCCAGGAAGGTTTGCGGCCTTCCTTCTCGAGCTCAGTAAGTCTTTTATTGAGACCTTCTAGGATTGTTCTGTTTGCAACCTCAGCCAATCCATTTGCTTGATTATGTGCTACAGAGGTCAATCTCTATTCTATATTCAAGTTCTTACCGAAAGTCTTGAATGGGTGGTCAATGAATTGTAATCCATTGTTTGAGATAATAGCTCGGGGAATTTTGAATCTACATACAATGTTCCTCTATACAAAGGACTGGACTTTGGGCGATGAAATTGTTGCCATTGGCTCAGCTTCAACACATCTGGTGAATTACTCTACTGTAACAATTAAGATTTGGACATCCCCCAGTCCTTTTGGGAAGGGTCCTAATATGTCGACACCCCAAATGTCAAAAGTACTGACTCATGGATGGATTGATACCTTGTTAGTGGCATATGTGACTTGTTTCCATGCAACTGGCAGCTTGTGCATTTCTGTATGACCTTCTCAATGTCTGAAACCATTGAAGGCCAATAATACCCGTAACTAATTGATGTGAATCACTTGAATTATGGCTGGAATTTCAACACCCATCTATCCAAACCCAAGGTCACTCATAATCTGAAATTTTGCCCAAGACTCCAACAAGAGATTCAAGCTAGTGACT
>JAOXNR010001084.1:0-10316 GCA_028571225.1 Parsonsia alboflavescens
CACAAAATTATTTGACATTTCATAAGAAAAGAAGACAGTCTTCCATTTACAGAAACATCAACTTTTGTGACAAGACCCCATGAGCTTGTAGGATAACAAGAACAATCAGGACCAGCAAAAAAAAAAAAATGAAACTACAACGGTCATTGACTCACTAGTCAGCTGCAAAGTACCTTGAAACGGGAATGGTCTCTGCACCATCGCTGCTGGACTGAACAGAGATTAGGGACTGCTGCCGGACCGAACAAAGCACACTACTGAGGGCGAATAGAGCTCACTGTTGAGGGACTGCCGCTGCCGCCGGACTGAATAGAGCTCAAGGAGTAAGGACTGCAGTGCTGTTAGGGAAAGAAGAAGAATAAAGTGAGATGGTGGTGCTGGTGCTGGTGCCTGCCGGCGACTGAGGTGAGACCGTGACTGTCAAGGACTGCCGATGCCTGAGGTAGTAAGGTTAGGGTTGAGATGCTGCAGCAAATTAGAGGAGAAGAGAAGAGAAGATCCGATTCCTAAAGAAGAGTGAGAATGTGAGATGTGCTTGTTTGCAGTCTGCTTGAGGTAAGGTGTAAGGGTTAGCCAGTTATCGAGAAAGAGGAGAAGGTTAGCAAAGAAAACTTAGCCGTCTGGAATTGGAAGGAAAAAAAAAAAAAGCCATTGGGCTTGTCCAGCCCAAGCCCAGCCCAACCCTAATTTGAAAGGGTTCAGCCCAACCCGGCCCTGTTTCTTAAGGGCCTTCCGATACCCAACCTAGCCCAGCCCATAAATAATCGAGCCAGGGCCTGACCCTTGGGCCCAGCCCTTTTTGACACCCCTATTTATGACACCTCTAAGGTTTTTTTTTATTATTATTTTTTGTCTACTAAAGAAGGTTTGAAACCCATAATTTTTCATATTTATGTATATTATAATTTTTTTTACTAGCAATGTCTCGGTCAATCAAATCTTAAAATGCTTCAAAGAGGCCTAGATCTTTTATTGTATATATTTGTGTGTCATTCTTTGGTATACCGATTAAAATTTAACACATGTCCCTGAATAATCAAGTACCCCTAAAATTTAATTTATCTTTTTAAGGTTTAACATGTAAAATATAAATTAGAAGATTAAACAAAAGCTACATGTAAGTATTAGTATTCTATTAACGTAACAAGGACTAACATAATAGAAGATCCTTATAATTCGAGAGCCCTTCAAAAGTGTAATTGACTATGGTTGATGAATAACTTGTGGTCATTACAATTCTTATAATTAGCAAAGCATAAGAGTCTAGAAAATTTGCGAATGCTTCACATGAGAACAATATATAATAATCCATTTATCATTGATATTTCATTTCATAATTAATTCCACTATTCAACTTACTCAAAGGCTATGAGGTTTATAATTATTTTGGATGTAAAGTGCATCATCTTCCTACATACCAATAGCACTGGTTAACATTAAAAAAAGCATCGCCGCTATTATCCACGTATCGAACACAGTGAATGTGTTCTGTTTATCACCCCACCAAAAGTGAGCAAAAAAAATAAGGTAGTAGCCCCAATATTTACCTGAAATTTCCTCTTGAATTCCTGCCCCAAAACAAGGTCATGGTATCCAAGATCATTTTCCTTTAATTGAGGATAGAACTGAAGAATTCAGAATGCTGTTGATTATATGAACCTGATATTTCTCAAATGCTCCATAGACATGATTGGCTTCCAAAACAAAGAATAAGGTATATTGACTCAAGGCGGGTACTCAAATTTGAGGTATTTTTATTTGATTATGCCCTCGTTCTTTTTGGCATTGATTTATGGTGTTCCTGCTTGTGAAATAAATAATCTTCAATATGGTATAATTAAGTTTCCAGGGTTTTTTTTTTGGATTGAGACGATATGAGATATATACAGAAAGTAGGGATTCAACAAATCTGCTTCCTTGTTTTCATTTTGCTCATGTAGATTAAACCACCATAAATCCTAAAATCCCTTTCAATTACAGGAATTTTAATGTTTCTTCTGTTTCTTCTCACTCTTTACTGTTTTGATTCGTTATCGTGGTTCAGGCATTTTGATTGCTTTTTGAGTGTTCTGTGACTTGATCCAAGCAAGCATTTCCATTTTTTCATCCTCAATTTTGATACTAACTGCTTTGCTAGTGAGGTTGGTCAATGTGTTCTTTGCCGTGTTAAATTCTGTTTCTTCACTTTTTCCCCCTTCTAATTTGAGGGACTGTTGGACGAAGCAATGCATGAATTTGGGTTCTGTGGAATTAAGGGAAGAAACCAGAAAAACAAAAGAAATGCAGAAATAGCATTTTCCATTGAGGCCTTAAGGATTTCATGGGTTATACAATTTCTTTTATGTGGAGTTTTTTTGCATGCTGGATTACTTGGGCTGAAGTCAGTTCTTTTTTTATTTCTTTCCTTAAGATCCTCATTAAGTTGTTCAAAGTGGTGCTATTGTCATTGGAATCTGGTGAGTTTTCCTTAGAGATCAGTCCTTTTAAATGTACAACATATTCTATTATGGTATGTTGTCACGTTTCTCGTCCAGCATTGTTGGTTAATTTTTTCCTAGGTTAGTTAAACTAAAATTGAAAATTGGGTTTTGACAAGATTTATGAATTTTTAAATGAAAACTGATTTTGTACCTATGTGAAGGAAACTTTGTTTTTTTTTTTTTTTTTTTGGTGTGTGTGTGTGTGTGTTTTCTCTTTTTTTTCCTCAACATCCTCTCTGTCCAACAAAAACACTACAATTCACAGTGTATGTGCCTTTCCTCTTGTGGTGGGTTTAGGATCTCTCTCTTTGTGGTGATTAAAGCCATGGGTACTTTGTTTTCTAATTAAAGTTTGGTTTTGACTGGGTGAATTGCATTTCCTTTGATCAGGAGAGATAAGGCTGTGGAGCCTTATACAGGACTGCAAAGCACTGTTATCAGACATGAAGAAGCAAGACAAGTTGTTCTGACTCAAAAGAAGGTCTCTCATATCCAGTTAATCTCCCAGGAGTAAATTCAAAAGTTAAACAATTCTCTCAGAGAAAGTTTTTGACTTATCAAAGGATTTTTTATTTTCTCTTTCTTTGTCCAATTGTTCTACAGAGTGCTTTATCAGGAAAGCTTTGGTTGGGTTTTTTTCCCCCCAAATAAAAATAGTAGTTAGAGCAAATTTGTTTTGGGCACAATTCATTGAATTAGGTTGCAACGGAGGTTAGGACTTTATTGAGATAATAATGTATGAACTTTACATGCTAGCAAATAATTTGTCCATAAATGGAAAACTTCATGCCTTATTCATTTTTCCTATTCACATTATTCCATTCAGAAGCTCTTTGAATTTTTCTGATGCTTTTCACTTGAATTGTTTAACGTTGAAGCTAACTGATTGTCCTTCTATAACAGAGTTCCAAAAATGTTCTCCTGAAGTAGAAACCTTACAGAATGAACTTCTGAAGGCCATTGGACTTATCAACTCAGAAAAGAAAGTCAGTCTTGTGAAATTAGAAGCTTTATGTAATAAGTTGCATAATGTTCCAGATGTTAACTTTAAGATTTCAAAAAGAAGTTTGCGTTCTAAAATGAGGAATCTTGATTGAATATCTTCTTCAGTGCAGTGATATCGATGTTGTCCCAGAATACTTGCTAGAAGCACTCTCTGAAATTAATGTAAATGCCTCTTCCTGAGTCCCCTGAAGCAGAAAATAGAAGAAGACGTAGAATGCTTATTATGTTTGAGTGCTCAGACAAAAAAGATTGTTTGGGATACAAATCCTGAGTTTGAAGTTGATTTGGATTTTTCTGATGCATACACCGAAGGTATATTAGAAAGTGATGATGAGGAGGAAGAACTAGAATTAACTGAAAAGTTTAAATTACATGCATGTGATTCCTCTTAACTGAAAGCATGGGTGAGACAAGTCGGGATGCTTCTGAGTCACCTGTCACTTTGAAAACTGCTGAAGGTGTTTCTTCACTTCTTTCGCCTAGCAGTGTGTTGAATATTAAACTCAAAGCCACACACATCCTTGAAAAAAAGATTCAGTTCAAACTCATGATTTTTTGAATGACTCATTCTCCCCAGAATCAAAAGTGCTGGACAGAAAGCAATGTTCTAATGGTAACAAACACCATTTAGGAAGACTGACAAGATCTATATGGCCTGATTTTCAAGCACTTGGGTCACCGGCTAATCGAAATAAACCAACATGAGTTTTTTTCAACCCCATCAGTTCTTGAAGGTGAAGGTGGGCATGAGATCAAGAGACAACAATCTGTAAATGATGCTACAGAAAACGATGAGTTACCAGATTCCGGAAGGCCGGCTATTTTTCAGCCTCGGCAATGTACAAATGGAAATCAATACCTTGCCATACAGAAAGCATGTGATGAGACAACAATGGCCATGTATCATATCGTTGGCAGCATTGTTGAATGAATTTGCACGGGCTGAACATTTCAGCTTGACACATGGAGACATATGTTATCTCCGAAGTCATGTGCATGATGATTCAAAAGGTACTTGATACTTGCTTTTACCTTTCCTTATCTCTAAAGTTTTTTTTTTTTCGACCATATGACGTCCAAGCAAACATTTTGACTTAATGATATTTTTCCAGACAAATGAAAAAAGCCATGGTTAAACTATCAAGTTTCTTTTCTCAATGTTGATTTAGTTGGTTAGCAATTTCTGGTAGAATAAGAAAATCTTTAACTAGGATGTCGTGTGTTTCAAGAGGTTGCAAACTGTTAATTGTCTTTGTAATACCCAACACCAAAGTTGAAAGGTTATTTATGACACGAGGAGAAATTTGGGGGTTTCTTTAGAATTTGTTTCAAATTTTTGGCGTCATTGCAATTTGGAATATCTTATTCTCATGTTGACAGCACTCTATGTACGTTCTTCTTATTTTGGGATAGTGACAAAGAAACTAAACTTATTGTTGTATAAGGGAAAAAAAGAAAAAGAAAAAGTGAATTAAGGACCATCTTTGTGCGAAGGAGGAAATGTTTAGAGTGCACAATTAAGTTAACGGTTAACATCTAATTTTATTTTTAAAAAATTAAATTTTTAATAAAAATATATTTTATATATTATATTCTAAAAAGGATAAACTAAATCCTTGGGAACTAGATCAAATTTATTTTTATTTTTAAATTAAAAAAAGTTTAACATTTAATTTTGATTGTTAAAGATATAACCGTGTATCCCATATAGAGTGTAGTGCACTCTATAGCATTTTTGGGTTCCTACACACACAGACACATATATATATATATATAGAGAGAGAGAAATGTTGCTCTGTGCGATTGGTTTTTTTTTTTCAAAATGCTGCCGTCGAATTGACATCATTTTGAGTGAAAAAAAAACAAAAAAAATTGGGAAGCAGAGGAAAGCGATTTTCACTGGGGAGTAGCATTTTCACCGGATCTATGAGTGATTTGCTGAAGTTTCTTGGGCTGTTGTGGAATCAAAGGTTTTGCATCATCCTTGGCTTGGTTTGTCCCAATTCCTTGATCTGATTATGAAACAAGCTCTTCTGTGACTACCTTAGCTCTGAGCTGTGGGGTCAACTAAGGAAATTCAATGAAAGAGCTCTTTTCGGCATAAGAAAGAACCAGAAACCAGAGCCTTGAAATTGGCTTTTTACTCCCTATGTGGGGTGTTTATGAAACTCACCTATGAAGCTGGTGTTTAGTGGTGAGGCGTCCTAAAACTGACCGATGAGTCTATAATAGATTGGATTTTGAGGAATCCCAATTTCAGTTTTTGTAACCGTAAGGTGGACAAGAAAATAGGCAAAGATTTTGATGATGATGAAGATGAGAGGGATGGCTGTAAGAAAACATTTTCCGGACAGGATCCATGGCCTATGGCCAAGTCCGGTGTGTGTTGGAGCTCGTGAGGTGCTCTCGCCGCTGCGACTTTTTTTTGCCCTTTTTTCCACCCAAAATGACGTCGTTTCAATGGGTATCGATTTGGAATATTAGGATTTAGAGCTTATGAATTGATATTTTGATAAGTATTTTGGTACTATTTTATCACATACACTCTAAGTTAATGAAAATAGGTGTTGATAATTATTTCTTATTTTATTTTAAACTAATATTTATCTTTCTTAGATTTAGGTATGATGGTTTAGAAGGGTGAGGTTTAGGTTAAGGACAATGATTCATAGGGTTTGGCTTAAGAAAAAGATCTGAAATCTATAGAGAGAATTAATTGCAAGGAGCTTTTCTCATTTACATTCTGGAGTTAGACATTTACTGTACTTTTCTATATTATTGCTCTTATGTTCTTTGAAGCAATACTTATTTCTATTTGTGGCATAGGTTGTGTTTGCCAATTTCTTCAAGTATTTTACTGATGTTTAACCTAGTTTTTAGACTGGAAAGGAAAAATCTCTGCTATCCATTGTTCGTGTTTGTTTGAGCTGAACTTAATTTCATTTGATAGGTTCTTTAATTATGGACAAGGAAAAATTTGAGTGACTAAAGCTGAATAAATACAGATCAAATTGACAACATGACTAATGGGTTCCTCAAGCTGTTATTTCTAGCATGTGATTTCTTACTGGCTGGCTCCTTCCGTAACAGAGGGAATGAAATTAACAGTGATGTATTCAAGCAGATTTTACTCAAAATACTACAACCTGGATGCTTCTTTATCCATTCATCTGAAAAATTAGTTAGCTTTAGTATTCCTGTGCTTTTGGTGATGTGATCTCAAAATTGATATGGATGCTTCTTGCAGGTCAATCAAAGACACCCATTTGAGATCAACCCAAGCTTCCTTTCCTTGAACAAATTGTGTGTGGCCAATAATTCTTACTGCATTTCTAGATGTGGTCTGGGTATCAACTGGCAATCTCCAAACATGAGCTGTGCAAGAGAGTCCGACCTTTTCATCACAGGGGAGCAGCTCATTGTAGAGTTTATATCTTAGAAATTTTACCTTGACAAACTTGAGCTCAATATTTATGTGGTTAAATTGGTTTTCCATCATAGATTCACTTTATAGTTTATATAGAGAAACTTTAGGAGTAATCTCATCTTTTCTGCAGATTAAACATCACAGGAATTTATTATATCTTCAGTTTTCTTGTATTCTTTGTGTAATTTCTTTGAAAATAGTTCGTCTGTAGGACACCTGTCCATGATCTTCCCATCTACGTTTAGGTTCAAGAGGATCAATGAGGTACCTGCCAGAGTGATATGTGTCTTTCGTTGTTGATTCATGTTCTTGAAGAGTTAATGCCTTCTTGCCTTGAGGTACCCTTTTCTTGCACCTTTATTTGTTCCCTTTTCGATGTCCTTCCATGTTTGGTTTTCTGAACTGCTTGTTTGAAAATCACAAAGCATTGATTACTAGGCACCTTGGGCTATGCTTATATTGCGACGACTGGATGTTTTGGGCTTTTGCTTCTGTAATACTGCTAATACTGGAAAATGCATATAAAATACTTTTACAGTTCATATGTTGGCAAAATGTCTTTTTTTTTTTCTCTCCTAAGTTTGCCATTTCAGCCACAAAGGTCCCCTTTTTCTTTATTTTTATCTTTTTAGTTCCTTCAAGGTTTTTTCAGGCATCTTTTTACATCCCTTTTACCTGAAAATTAAATTCTAACACCAAGCCAACGATTTAATATATTTTCAACCTTTGAAATTGGGTAATTCACTATTCATTCAACTTCTTTTTTTCTTTTTTCCTTTTTCTCTTTCTCTTTTATCTCATCCATTCCCCACAAATAAAAATCACACAAGAAGTCTCCATTTCTCCAAAATCTCAGCCATCCCTTCTATACTATCCATCAGAGCAAGGATTGCAGCAGTAAACATGTCGAAGTGCTAGTCGGCAAGGCCTGAAAATACCCCAGATTAGAAGAGAAAATTAAATGAACAGCTAACTACCTGATTTACCCTTCAAAGATTGACCAAAATTCATATCAAATTGTTGACTTGGTTTGAGATATTGATTTTCAAGTCAAAAGGATGCTTGAAAAAATTTAAGGAACCTAAAAAGACAAAAGTAAAGATAAAGGACCTTTATGACTACAGTAACAAACTTAGGCGACTAAAAAGGTCATTTAAAATTCATGTATTCCTATATTTTAAGAGACTAAACATGAGAAAATTTTGATTTATGCTGATGATGAATTGATTGCATAATAGAATACTCAAACTGTTACACCTAATGTGGAGGAGATTCAAATACCATTGGACTAATGAATTTCTTGCCTAGCACTTTCCATCTGGAGTGACAGGTGATTCACATGCTGCAAATCTTAGAAAATGAAAATGCTACTGCTTTTAAGTACCTAAGCAGCCTTTTGAGTAATAAGACAAAATCAAAGAGGCAAGGATTCATTGGAACAGAAGAATCCTTCGTTTTAAACCAGTTCTCCCAGCATGGAGTCTGTAACTTGTCCTTTAGTTTCTAATGATTTTGGTCATCCCTTTTAATTGTTTCATTATAAAACTCAGGTTTTCAAACTTTATGGCAGCTGTCTGCCAAAAATGCTGCATGTTTACAGCTTTTGTCATTGCAGTATGAATTGCCCATTCTGGTAGAGCTATTAGCCTCTTGTTTATCAGAGGACATACTAGTTTATTTCCTTTAAGACAATGCTTTTGTTTCATTCATGGTTCTGATATGTGGTCTGTTCTATTTCAAGTTCTTTGTGCTGAAGAATATATGTAACAAGACAAGATAGCTTCTCCATGGATTTATGTTCAGCTTCTGAAGAGTTCTAGAAATTTTTTTTTTCAAGAATTGAGCTTCATTGTCTTTTCAGCACATTTTATGGCAGTACATTAAGAAGTTCTCTCCTTTAACTTGAAATGCCATTGCTTAAATTCATTGAGAAATCAGAGTAAAGTCTGCATCTTTTATGTTTCGTGTTAGGGTAATCTGCTACTAAAATTGCATCTGCATTGATAATTACTAGCTAATACATCAAATCCCTTGGGACAAGATTTAATCTTTCATCCGACTCTTACTGAAGCTTGTTTAAATGGAAAAACCCCTCGTTCACTCTTTCTGGTATGCCAATTAAATAGAACCACTCCCCTTAACGTACTTAACTACTTCAGTTAAGGTAAAACAAATAAAAGATATTAAAAAAAAACAAAAAAACCCAGATCTGATCAGAGAAACAAAAACTTATTTTCTCCCATTTCTAAACGTTTACGTTTGTTGATTCATTGTAATCTTTTCTTGTAATTCTGTATTCTGTATACTTTTAATATACCAAAAATACCATGATCAGACATTATCCTTTCGGGTTCTTTTCTTTTTATATATTTTTCCTACTGCCACTATCTCCCCGTTCTTTCTTTTCTTCCTCTTTGCTTCTTTTTTCTATTTTTGTGTTTTCCCCTTTTTCCTTTTTGTGAGCTTTTTTTTAATCATTTATTCATTCATTCATTTTTTATGTTTTTCTTGATATTTTTAAAAAAGCTCGATCTATAATAAATATATTGTCATGAACATTTGAATGAATTTAAAAATATGAAAAATATTTGATTAAATAAAAAGGATCTGTATAATTAAATATTTAATGATTTTCCATCTTTTATGAAATAAAAAACTGAATTGTAGGACGAATTTAAAATGGAAAAAAATAAAATTCAATGTTTGATTTTGATTTTGATTTTGTGAAAAGGATATTAATGAGTTTATTAAATTAATGAAGAAATTAAAATGTAAAAAAAGAAGTGCGGTTGCAATTATATATATAGATTAGATTAAGAAATTATGAAATACTTTACTTTTCTTGGTTTTCTACTACATGGTTAAAAATAAATGGAAAAAATGGAATTCACCCATTTTTTTAAAAACAAAAAATGTCAAGAGTTAATTCAGATTAATACAATTTTATGAATTCACACAATTCTCTTGAGATAATTATACAAGTGAAATTTACAAAAAAATAGAAAATATGATAACTCAAAATTTTAAAACTTGTTTTCTTTCATATTTAGTAACCCTCTTTAACATCCCAAAAAAAGAAAAGTAGTACTTCTTCTAAACATTTTTTTGGTTTGTGATGGTGTAATATAGGGTTTAGATCTTCTCATACATTTTTTTGTAACATTCTCTTGTTTATTAATATAAAAAATTTACATGTGTTTTTAATATATATATATATATATATATAGAGTCAGGCTCAGGCTACCTCGCCTTCGGTCCAAAACGCACTTGACGATTTGAAACGGTTCTTTAATTTAAATTCTGTTAAGCAAAACGATGCAGTTTTGGAAGGGTCCAAAACGACGCAGTTTTTCATTTTCACCAACACAGGAGAATCGTCCCCTTCCTTAGCTTCAGAAAGAATC
>JAOXNR010001085.1:0-10316 GCA_028571225.1 Parsonsia alboflavescens
ATATACAACATTTATGGAATGTGTGCGACGGCGCCGAAACGGCATCTTTTTTGCCACCTCTTCTAGTTTTTTTTTTTTGCTCGTCAGCCTTCGCATATGTGCAACGTCGCACCTTACAACAAAGCTATATATATATAGATATATATTATATAATTTAATATATTTATTATATAAATTTTTATTTAAATTTTATTTTACCATAAATTTCTCTTGGTTCCTTCCTTTCTCTCCCAAAAAAAACGCTAAGCTTCTCTTTGTTTCCTCCTTTGCGTCCTTCCTAGTGCAGTGTGGCATCCTTTTCTTCCTTCTTCTTCAGTCCAGACTGTCCAGTGACAGATTCTTCTTCTTCCTTTCCTTTCCTCCTTCTTCAGTCCAGCTCCACCTCCTTTCCTTTCCTTCTTTTTTAGTCCAGTAGCGTCGCCTCCTTTCCTTCCCTCTTCTTCTCTTCTTCTTCCTTCAGGCCGACTGCTTCTCCTACCCCAACCTTAAATCTATCTTCACCTACCCCAACCCATCATCTTGCTGCCGCTGCCAAAGTCAGAACCCATCATCAACTTTATAGCAGCAGAGGTACATATTTTGCTAAGCATTTTCTATACTGCATTTTCTGCATTTAAGCATTTTCTCACTTGTTTACATCACATCCTCTTTCTCTCTCTTAAAGCTTTGGTGTTTGGCTGCTTCCTTTGGAGCTGAGGAGTATTCAGAACATGTGTCATTTCTTACCGTAATATTTTGTGTCTCTGCATTCTTCAAAGTAATCTGTGGGTATTATTTTCTAAACTTCAAAGCTTCATTCTTGTTTAATGTTCTTTGAATTATCTACCACCATTGTAGTTTTCTTGAGTTCTTGAGTTCTTTAATAGATATTAAGGATACCTTCAAATTTTTCTTCTTTTTTTTTTTTTGTTGGTAGGGATGATTGATTTTTTTTAATATTTTTCTTATGCTCTTCTGCTTCTTCAACGGGAAAGGGATCTTCTTTCCTTAATTACAACTATTATGGAAAAATGTTCTCAATTCTATGTATATATGTTTCTATATTTACATATCTGTTTCCTCACTAATTCATGAAATTCCAATTTTTGGAATTCATATGCAATCGGTAATGTGCATTTTCTCTTTTTCCTTTGCATATAAAAGAGTTTGCAATCAAGTACGGTTGCTATTTTTTAACATAGAATTCGAAACATTTTACTGTGCTTTTCCTTTTTTTCAGCAATCTCTTGTATTTTTTTCCTTTTTGGGTTTGAACTTTTCTGTAGTTACTGATATGCATAGATTAGGTTCTTCTTTGGTTGAGATGAAGGAGGTGATATGCAAGAGGGTTTCCTAACTGTATTTTTGTGGTTCTTTGTCCATGATTCATTGGATCCCTAGTTCTGCCTCCATTAGTTTAACATTATGTTCCAGATGTTAAAAAAGGAACAGTAGAATTGCTGATGTAAAGCGCTTGATTAGAAAACTAGAACATATCTAGGTCTATGTCAATTTTATTGATAGTTGAACCTCTCAGATCCTTTTTATTTTTGGAACTGCAAATTTTGAAGGTCTTCATCACCCTTCTAGAATCTTTTAGTCTTTGTTCATTTCAGATTTCCACAATGCAGAATTGAATTTCCATTGTATTGTTAATCTCAGGCATGGAATGAGAAACTGTGTGTATTGATGGATTAACATTACTCATTCCCATTTTCTTTTTCTTTCTAATCTCAGTAGATAAATTCTTTTCTTATTGGATTGAAATGAATGTGATGTAACCTATTTTGGGGCAGAACAGAAAACTGGACAAATGACGAAGGTCAGTCAAAGTTTGGTCGTGAAGTGGAGATGCAGATAATTCAAGCGGTGTCTGCAGATGTGAGCTTTGCTTCTAATCAGTTTCCCAAGTATAAATTGGGGCCTGCGTCATTATTTTTTAACTAAAATCTCAGTTCAATATGCTCTGAAATCCGCAAGTGGTGTCAAACCAAAGACATTCTAATTCTCTTAACCACGTTTGGTATAAAATCTTATCTGTAGTCATGGTCACTTTTTATTTGCAAATCAATATTCACTGAACTTTCTTCGAAATATTGATGTATGGGGAAATTCGGAAGATGTTCATAAGTTTCGAGCTAGTTATGGATTTTATTATGCTCTTTGGCATCTTTGGGGTTTTTTGGTTAAGCTTGCTATTGGGAAAGACCATTGATCTGACCATTTTAAGTTTTTGACCTTGACAGATATTACTCAAAATGCTTCTAATGTAGTCTTTTGGGACAGGGGTTGCTATTTCCAGATTGGTGGAAAGATGAAGCTTCGGATGCCAATAAATGGAGCTATTAACGGAAAGATGAAGCTCAGAATGTCAATAAATAGAGCCTTTAACATAGCATTATCGAAAGTGATGACATATATGTATGAAGAAATGAAATCTCTTCGGTTAGCATTTGAACTGGGATGATGTAAACAATATGGATTTTTTAATCCCGATACCTTATCTATTGAATGTATTGTATAATTTCATTTGATTAGTTTGAATGTATTGTATAACTCCATTTGATTAGTTTAAATGTGTTGTATAACTCCATTTGATTAGTTTAAATGTATTGTATAATTCTATTTTGAATTTAAATATTATTATGATAAAATTTAAGTTAAATAGTTTTTTAAAAAGAGTTTAAACGAGCTTCGAGTCGAGCTTAAATGAGCTTGATCAGAATCGAGCTTAAACAAGTTTTAACTTGATTTTTGAATTTTTTTTGACAAGCTCGAGCCCGAGCTGAACCTTCTTTATTCTTCACGAGCCGAGCTTGAACCTAACTTTTTAGGCTCATGAGAGCTCGAGCTCAAATAAGAGTTTGACAAAATATAAACAAGCCAAGCTCAAGCCTAGTACATTTGGGCTCGACTCGGCTCGTTTACACCTGTAAGGATAACTGTGAGATCTTGTCAGATCCTGCCGATTGTTTCTAGAATCATAGAGTTTCCCTTCAGGTGGAGATCTTGCCTTTCATGTCTCTGGTTGAGAGTAGCAAGCTCACTAACTACCTTTCGGCCTAGAGCTATCAGCTCTCTATAGACCTTTCGGAATACTTTGTGACCTTCCCACGGAAGTCGAAGGTATCAGCCATCTCTCCTAGGAGGTTTCAGCGAGTGACTATTGGCCCATGGAATGTGCTAGGAGTTGTGCACACTTGGTCCCAGCATGGAAGGTATATGAGTTAGATTGGGTCTCATCAGGTCGTAGGTCGTGATCCGACGAGATCTCTTCTGTGCTAATTTCGTAGGTCCGTGACCTAGTTGGTTAGTAGTAGGAAATCCTTGCCCAATTTTTCCTCGAGACTCATAAGTAACTTTCATATGTTGAGGTTGGGGCTCTCGGTCCATTTGGGTTAACTTGTCCGGGTCATACCCGGTTTGCTCGGACCCTGCCCTTTTAACCCATCACTCATAACCATTTGTTGTATTATTTGACGATTTCTGATTTTCTAATACGCTTTTTGTATGGCATTTACTAATATATTAATGAAACTTTTGCACGTATCTTTTAAATACTTTTATAGATATATTTTATTAACTAAAGCATAAAGAGACAAACTAAACCCTAAGATACTTGATTTTTTTAGAACAAATATAAGTTTCTCATGTGTAATAGATAGTGTCATCCAAAAAAATGTACTACAAGATCTAATCACTTTTAAATATGTCAATTTGACCACTATCAATAATCCTCATAACCATTTGTTGTATTATTTTTTAAATTGAATATTTCACATATATTTCCCTTTATTCAGAATTAAATATCTTATACTTCATAATAACATTCTTTTTTTGTTGTAAAATTTTAACTAATTTAGAAAATAAAACATTCAATCCAAATGACTCAAAATAAAGATAAACACATTAAATTTTGGACCAGGGAGGAATGACATTAAATCATTTTTAATACAAAAAACATAACAACATTAATTTGTATTCAAAATTTAACTAATGGAAGGTAAGACATTTAATCATGCACATCTCAAAATAAAAATAGAGACATCCAATTTATAGCAAATTAGATTATTAAGTTATTTACCCAAAAAATTGCTTTTTCTTCTTTCCTTTTTTTTTTCATCTTAAAGCCTCAAAATTTGATTACTATTAAAAAACCTCAATATTTACTAGTGAAAATATCTTTGAATATCATCTCTATCTTGGTTAAAGGTTAATTTAAAAATTAAAAAAAATAAAATAAAAACTTTTGAATAGAGAAAATTCCACTAGATGTCCACTTTAGAAAGTGGGAAATAAAAAGTGGACAAAGTTTTATGACTCACAAAATATATCCATTTTGTCATGTACAATTACCCATTTTCCCCTCCACCAACCAACCTAATCAAAGACTCTTCTTTTACGATTTTCATTTGAAATCCAGCTTCTTCCCTCCTGCATGCTCCCAACGGCCAATATTCTCTCCGCGCCAACCCACTCTCTACTGGACATCCATTGTTGCCATCAAAAGAACTGATTTTTCAGATGAAATCTGTTCGAAATCATAACCTTTAGGGCTAATCCATTCTAAAGAAGTCGTCTCTGTGCAGAAAAAAGTGAAAACAAATAATTGGACAAACCAGGTTTCGGTTTGTTGTCGCGCCATCCTTGCTCCATCCTTTAAAAGGCATAAGCGTTTGTCTTTGAGTGAAAAAATGGCAAATAGGTTTGTATTCATAAAGAAAAAATCAATGGATAACCATTATATTTGTATTTCTAGGTGCATTAAATGTGTTTTTTGCATGTTCAGGCCTATTTTTTGCATTTTTATGTGGTATATCAAGGTGTTAAAATGTTGTCCTGCACATAGATTGTCATGCGAATGGGTTTTATTTCAAAAAGCAACAATGGTTATGCTTCCATGCACATTGGGAAAGCCAATCTAGGTTACGTGAGTTTGGGTTATCGTTACTAGAATATTTATGATCATTGCATGAGTCGTTAAGGTCTGGAATGTCATTTTTGTTGGAGCATACCAGTTGTTCATATTCATAGCATGGGTTGATTTTAGTATACTCATATGGTTGTTTATGTTCATGTCCATTGCATGGATTGTTTTAGAAGCACATGGATTGTTCATGTTCGTACTATGGGTTGTTTTCCAATTTGATGGGTATCCAACCTTCATCATGTGAATTGTTTTCATGTTTTGTTTTCGAGGTTGATTCAACTATATTTGACATATGACGGAAAATGGGATAATGGAACCTACGAGGGAGGCGATACAGCCCTATGGGATGTTGATTTAGAGCTAACGTATGATGGTTTGCTGGAGATAGTAGCACAATGTGCTGAGATAGATATCTAATCAAAAGAAATAAAAATTTGTGCACAACTGTTGCAGGATGAATGCCACATAACTTCATAAAAAAAGATATCAATCTGTCGAGGATTTTTCATTTTTGTGAATCGGCCATTCATATTTTCTGGCAACAAAAGAGCTGGACAAACCATTCATGCACAATGATGGATCATTGCTGCAAGATGATGTACCATTTCACAACAATGACGAATCCATTCTCTCTGGGTTGCCTTTAGATGTTTCATCACTGTATGACAAATCTAGAAACCAATAGATATAATGCATGTGCAGTGGAACATACAGGTGAATGCCCGAAAGGACTGTTTTGTGATGCTGACATTAATGCTCTGGATGGTTTTGACGAGGATGAGCTTCGTGTAGTCAACAACCCTGGCAGGGCATTATTAAACAATCATGCTTCGAACAATCCAGAACAGAACACTACATCTTTGAACAACCCACCCGCAAACAACTTATGCAACATCAACAAAGCAGTTAAGAACCTAGACATAAAGGAGAATAACACCTACATGGAAGGGAAAGGCAACAACAACAGCACAAACGAAAACACTGTTGCTGAGCCTAACCAATCTGAGAGAAGTCCATTTGTTAACAATCCATCAGAGAACGATCCAGCTAATGACAACCCGTTTAACACCCATCCATCCTATAATAATCCAACTGCGAACAATGCACCGGACAACACATCATATGATAACATTCCAAATGAGAACGACATACAAGAAGAGGACATAAGTAGGAGTTGGCTCCCACGATGGATCATCCATACCAATGATTCTACGTGTATGCAAGAACTTCCAGCCAAAGAGACATTTTTGGCTCTCCATCCTATTTGCAATGGAAGAATATTCAAAACCAAGGAAAAAATGAAAGCCGAAATAGAGATATAGGCCTGAAAAGATAACTTCAGCATCAAACTAAGAAAATCCAGTTGCAACCGTTATGTTGTCCGCTATTGGGATCAATTATGTGATTTTTTTATGCTCAGGAAAAGGTTGAAAGCGGAAATTAACCATTGGATAGTTGCTATGTTTGTGCGGGTTCATATGTGTAAAAAGATGGCACACAACTTCGGGTTAGAAAGGCAATCTCCCTATTAATAGGTAAGTATTTGTCCTCAAGAATGCAAAAGAATGACTATAAGAGGTATACTCCACTCGAAGTCGTTAGTATGATGAAAAAAGAATTTAGGGTTGATTATGCATATGGAAAAACTTGGAATGCAAGAGAGCTAGCCATGCAGGTTGTTTTTTATGCGCCAGAAGATTCGTTTCAACTCTTCCTTGCATACTTCCACACTTTGGCAATGAAGAACCTAGATAAATATGCCAGTGTTGTGACGGATGATAAAAAACAATTCTAATATTGTTTATGAGCTTATGGGGCATGCCTGAGATGTTTTCGCAAATTTATCAGGCCAATGATATACATTGATGCAACACATTTGAAAGGGCGATTTAAGAGTATCCTATTGATGGCAACATGTAAAGATACAAATGAACAAGTTACATACTCTAAGGAAACAATACAATTTTTGTGTTAAGACAATCCAATAGATATGTAGAACATTCCATAAGTGTATAAAAGTAGTCCATCAACATTTTCATTTCTTCCTTGATGATTACATATATCTGCTGGCATTTGGGATTGGCCACATCAAAAACTTTGTTTCTTGGTCATGGTTTCTTTCTCACCTTCAAGATGCGATTGGATGTACGTCTGATAGAGTGATGTTTGTGTCAAATGACAACCCTAAATATCCAGAGGGTTGTAATGCACATGTATCCCAACAATGATGTGCCACATGGGTTGTGTTTCTATCACCGTAAGAACTGATTTAAGCTATCATTTCCAAATCCACTACTGATATCTTTGTTCACCAATGCTGCCAACTATTTCAAAAAGACTGATTATGTTTGAAATATAACAAATATAGAGCAAGAGAACAAAGTTACATACAACTGGCTCATAAACACGAGTCTAGAGATATAAGCCAATGTGAAATCACTGGTTAAGCAGCACACATGCATGACATCAAACATTGCAAAATCGATAAATTCAATGTTCCTTGAGGCTCGAAAAAATGAAAATCACGATCCTGATTAAGTTCATCGGAGACAGAAGTATGAAATGGTTCCATGATCGCTCCAAAGAAGCCAGCTCGTCTAATACGACACTAAGTAAACATTACAATAAGTTGGTCCATGATATGCTAGAAGTTGGAAGACATTTTCGTACCAAAAAATTTTCATCATACGAGTTCATTGTCTTGAACGATTATAGGAATAAGAAAATAGATTTTGTGAATAACACGTGCATGTGTGGCATATTCCAATTACTATCCCTTCTCTGCAAATATGCCCTTGCTACCTTAAGGTATTGTAATTTTTTATATTGGTTGTTTTGGTTAGTATTGGATTGATTGTCTACACACGCGACATGTGTGGGTTGTTTATTGCTTCTTTTATGGGTTGTTTTGGATATGTTTTTAGCTTGTCAAATTGCAATGACGGAGTTGCAATGTTCACGGTCATGTATTACAAAACTTTGGCATGTGTTGGAGCATATTTTGGATGTATCAAACCGATTCCACACCCATATGATTGGGATGTACCTAAACATGTTAAAACCCAGATTGTCTTATCAACTCCTTGGAGAGGGCAAGCCGAAAGACCTCATACCAGGAGAATCCCATCAGCAGGAGAGTTCCGCAGGCCACGTAAGAATGCATTATGTCACCTCCGTGGTCATAATAGATAGACATGCCCAACATCCTTCAAATTGTAGCAAAATGGGGGGAACAATGCAAACAATTCTTAGCCTTCAACTAGACTTTCAGGGACCACAACGGTGCGTCAAGCCTTATAAACTAACTCAAAATGCAAGCAGTTGGTCACACAATGAGACGATCCACAGAGCCAAATGCCAAATTGGATACCAATGGCAACCAGGGAGGAGATAGGCAATAATTATGAGATGACACGATTCAAATATTTTTTGTATACTAAAGGATTGGGATGTTCTAATGAATAATTGAATGTTTGTTTATCCTATATAGGTTGTTTTTTGTATGTTAATTGGGTTATTCACACTTGTATGTATTCATTGAGCAACATTCTCTATTAAGGCAACATAGGTTATTTTTAACATTGTATGAGTTGTTTTGTGTAGATTCAATGGGTTGTTAGGACTTGCATATATTCCTTGCTAGACTTTCAAATAGAAGCCGGATAGGTTGATCGTAACATTATATGGGTCATTTTATGTACATTCACTGGGTTGTTCAAACTTGTTTTTTTTCTGTTTACTTGATAGACGTTTTCTATTGAAGCGGGATAGGTTGTTTTGTTTACTTCAATGCGTTGTTCGGACTTGCTTTTGTTTATTTGATAGACGTCCTCTGATGAAGTAGGTGGGATAGGTATTTTTTAACACTATATGGGTTGTCTTGTTTACATTCAATAAGTTGTTCAGTAGTAGCTATCGATTCCACCAAAATAAATATAGAATTAATTGTAGATATGGTAGTAGGAATAGTATCCACAGGGATTTGTTTAACCGAATTTTGTCCCTAAATAAAACTAGGGTATAAAGTAAAATTAATTTACATAAAGAAAAAAAAGAGGGGGGATTTTTAAGATGGGATTGAAAACAATAAATAAATAAAGGAATATCTGTAAAAATGAATCTAGTCATATTCGTATCCATTCCAACTTAATTGATCATTGACTTGTATAAATAAACACAGATATGAATAAGTTGGTTTAAACAAAATAGAAATCCTAATGTTACAAGCTTGTCCCGAATTAAACTAAATATGAAGACTAGATAAGAAGTCTCTAAATTAATAAATAAATCCCCAGCAACCTTGCCAGAATTCAAATCATTAATTGCATGAAACAACTAGGATCGCCCAACTCGAATTAACAAACATTCAAACTTGATCAATTATTTCTTAGGAAGAACTTCCTAATTGTGATCAAATGAAGAATCTAAACGAACTTCCATTCAGATTCATACACAGAAAACTATTAAAATTAACTCATCAATGAAATCTAATTGAAAAGTTAAAAATAGAAGAAGTAAGATTGAATCAGAAATAATTGAATATTCAAATTTGTGTATTAAACTAAGAACAATAGTCTCACACGCTTTAACCGGAACATCAATTGAATGACTAGACTAAAGAACTTAGCCACTCATGACAATGGAAAACTCCTAAGCTATGAGATAAACTAAGAAAATGATATCCTTTACGATGAAAGACCCTCTCGATTTATATAGAGGTGAATTTTTCTAAAAATCTCTCTAAAATAGCTACTTTCATGATTTTCTCTCCTTCAACTGTTTCTTGATATCTGACAGAATTGATTTTTGAAAAAGTAGATTCCGAGTTAAAATTTAACTCTCATGCATGATGACTTTGATCCCTCGAGTACAATCCTCAATCGAGGTTTAAAGACTCTTATCCTTTTTAAGCAATTTTCAGTTCAAACTTTGATTCTTTTCTAATTCTGCAAAATTGTCCAAATATATCCCATAATCAGTAGAAATCAATTAAAATATGAGTTAAATACACATGAAATATAAGATGTTTTAACGTGTTAACATTCGGACTTGCTTTTGTTTTTAACATTATATGGGTTGTTTTGTTTGCGTTCAATTAGTTGTTCGGACTTGTTTTTGTTTACTTGATAAAAGTCCTCTAATGAAGTTGATACGAACCCCGCCAACAACGTGACAAAACCCGACACCAAATCTGATAAACAACCCCAAGATCTTCAAATTTGTGTGGAATCCGAGACCCGTTACTTAAAGAAGCAAGAACCTTGGAATGGTGAAGACGCTACAAACGGGGATGGATGGTCCATTTGATAAGTCAGTTTGAACGCCATAACGAATCCTTGATAAGTTCAGAAAGTTTCTTCAAGAACGCAAGAAGGAAACTCACAAATTCGCATAAAAACATCAAAAA
>JAOXNR010001086.1:0-15219 GCA_028571225.1 Parsonsia alboflavescens
GGAGGAGCACGGAACCACGGTGGCGATGGACGTCGATGATGCTGAAGCTCTCGAGATCTTCGGTGGCGCTGAGGGAAATCTTTCCTCCTTGGACCACCGCCTAGCCGATCCCGATTTCTTCAACTCCTTCGAGGATGATTTCGATGACACCGACATCAATTGAATAGTTCCAGAATTTACATGCTATTGTTACCCGCATCTGATGTTCTCTTTTCCCCTTCCTCACATAAATTTTAGAAATTGTTGCTGAGGCTGTGAAGGTTTTAGTTTGAATTCGAACTTTTATATAATGGAATGGTAGGTGATAATGTCTGAATGATTTTGGTATTTCCTTTTCTACATATTGTGTGAATTTGTGGTACTTTCGTTCCTGAAACTTTAGGTTTTTCAAACGCTTTATTTAAAAATTGGCTTTATATTTGCATCAAATTTGTGATGTTCTTTTCTTTAGTTTCATATTCTAAACTCTGTCTTTCGTACAGATTAACCTGTTCTTGGGAAATTCGATGTTGGACTCCCAAATTGGGATATAATTGAATATTTGTGGTTATCAATTGAAGTGTTTTTGCTGCTGTTGTAGTTACCATTCTGTTCATTGTTGTAGTAATTTGTGTTTAATATGAAACTGAAGGATAGAAGGAATAAGCCTATAAATGTTTTCGTGCATTTTTTTGACAGAATGTTGGTTCTAGTAGATGAATTGGCATGAAATAAAAGATTCTGTTTGCATACACCCACATTATTTTTGTCTTTCCAATTGTGGATTTCTATCTTGAGTGTTCATTTGATCTTGTCTCATCAATTTGACCAATGCCTTACCAGACCGGTATTCTATTTTTTGGTTTCAGAATCAGAAAACATCTAACCTGTCCACCAATCTTACTTAGCTAGCTGGTTGGCTTTGATAGTAATTGTACTATTTGATAGGAAAAAGGTAATATATCTTGAACGGGTTGACGTTATTCAGGAGCTTCAACACAAGGGAGTGAAGGATATTAGAGTTTGATTTGGCAATTTTTCTTGAATAGGTTGGACCAGTGGAAAAATGGAGTGAAGGGTATTAGAGTTTGATTTGGCATTTGACTGTAGTGAACGGATTCTGGGGAGTGGGCTTAACTCCTATGTTTGGGAACTTACCTTGGTTTGCTTTTGGCTACTGGTTGACCTAGAAGGTTCTAGACTGGGAAGTTCAAAATGGACCTTAAATTCTGAGTTTGAAATTTGGTTTGTGGTGAATTTTTGTTATGTTTGGATTTATTTTTATGACTGCCAATTGCACTTAAATTCACATACAGATTGGTTCTGATTTTTCACCTGTCCTCTGAATATGAAACTCCATAACCCTCATTCTTACCTCAGTTTATAGTATACATGAAGAATTAAATCTGACAATAAAGTGACAGTTATAGAATGCAAAGTGCTAATTGACATTGGTTTAATGAATTTAGAGTGAATTTTAATTATTAATTTTTTGGTTTAATTTAATTAATTTTGTGCACTTTTTAACTAATCATGTTATTACCCAATCAGTGTGGGGTTTGGAGGGGGGCAAGAAATATTATATCGAGATGATATTAACATCCAATTTTGATGATTTTCACTGCCTCTTTAATTTAAATAAAAATGTTTTCCAATTTTCGGTTTCTATATAAATTCAAATTGAGCAAAGTGGTTTTTTTTTTCTTTTCAAGAAAGTAGTAAATGAGAGCAAACACAATAAACTATATAATTTTTAAATGAATTTTGTCTTCTTCCTTTTTTATGAAAAAAAAAACTGTTAAGTATTTTTTTTCTATTAATGCTTAGTTAATTAGTTGTCTTTAGACAGAGCTCATGGTCATAATTAGTTTTTATATTGAATTTTACATTCTCCATTTTAAAATGATTATAATTTACATCTAAGTGAATTATCTATCTTATTTTTTTGTTTATTAAAATTTTCCAATGATATTATTATTGCTGGGTCTAAAAGATGTGGGTCAGGTCACCTTACAAATCCTAATGGAGCTTCACGATCAACGGCGTGAGAAGATGAGAAAAAGGGATCATTGGAGTGTCTGATGTCTAAGTTAGTATTTTAAGAGAGTTTTGGTCAAGATCATTCTCAAGTAAATCAAAGAGTCTTAGTTGTCCCTCCCTTCGTAGACTGATTGTGTTTTTTGTTTAAGTAGAGAGAGAAAATCAGTTACCTCCTGGAATGGGGCTCTGCGTTACGTAAAGGTAGACATTTAGGATAATTGTGGGATTCAGTCGAATCTAGATAATTACTCCTAGGTTCATGGAGTTTCCATAGGACGAAAGATCTTGCCATTTAAGTCCCTGCAAGAGTTATGAGCATGCTAATTGACATTCAGATCAACTTCACGACCTCTCCGTGCATGTTAAGGGTCTCGAACATCTCTTCTGGTGAGGTCATATCGAGTGATCCTTGGCTCCTGAGAGTGGTTTAGGAGTCGCGCACCGCTGGTCATAGCATGGAAGATTTATGATTCAGAAGGGGCTTCTTGCCAAGTCGAAGTCGGGGTTGGGCAAAACCTTAGCTCGTGCTTTTTCTGGACGTTGATGACTTCTAGGTCTGTGAGTTGGGAGGTCGGTGGTAGTGGGTAGCTGTCCACGTGTCCTCGTTGACTCTACGAATTTGATTTTCAGGTATTGAAGACATGTGATCCTTTAATCCATTTAGGGACTTTTGTCTAGGTCATGCCCATTTGGATTGATTTGTTCAGGTCTTGTCCTTTTCTTCTATCAATTATACTTATCCATCCCAATTTTAAAATCCCCCATTTCATATTACCATTAATTTCAACTTTTAATAAATTTCAAAAAGGATAAAATTAGCTAAAATAGTTAATGTTGTGACTGATCACAGTTCGTGATTCTCCTCAAGATATATAACAATTAACGCATTCAAAGTTCGATAGATAATTGTCGATTTAAAAAAGAAGAAAGGCTGGTAGAACCAAAATTTCCTTTTTTCGATTTCTTCAAAAGATAATCATGAAATCTTTAATCTTTTCAAGAAATCGAAGACGCAAATTGTGACTCCCGTCAGCACGTGGAAAGCAGCAAAAGACAAGACGACTTTCCTCTTCCATTCAACAAGGTATGATATTTAATTTTAAGGGAGACATTATTTGTACAAATTTTTATTATATAAACTATACAGATTGCATATAAAAAAATAATAATATCCTTCTTCAATTTCTTATTCTTCTAAGATTGTAATTAATATAGGAATCATTTCCAATACTATTTATTAAACCTTGTATGAAATTTTATTAGACAATGATTCCATTTGGGACATTGAATAAAAATAGTTTCATATGTTTGGATCAAAACATTGTTAGATCTTTTATGATTTTTTTCAGCCATTAAAGTCTTATATCAATTTACGAGTAGTCATTAAGGTCCACACCATTTCATGGCATCGCCAATTACCCGACAAATTATAAAAAATTTTTAAAGGTAAAATCGTCTTTACATTTTAATTTTTTAAAAAAAATGCAGCAAAATAACAAGAAAACACAGAAAATTTTTCAAAGAGTTTGTTCACCATTATCAAGGTCTCCGAAATCAATCAAGGGAATATTCCGAAATATATCAAGTCACATGATTTTTCTTGGTACATCAACTGGATGGAGAATTATTATGGTAATGACCAATTAACTCATTTCATTATTAATGCTAAGAAAAATGTAAAATTCGAATGTGCAGCTCTGGACAAGAATCACACTACAATCAAAACATCCCGAGGCAACAAAATTGTTGAGATAATTTCTAAGATGGTTGATGAATACAGAATACTTTTGCTACATAGGATTTCTTGTCCTTGCCTCGGAGAAACATGAGGCATTCGAACAAATATAAGACCCTTTTCTCTCTATTTTTCTTGGTACATTCCGAAATATATCAATCAATTAATGTCTTCGACGACGTTGATGATATTCCCTTGATTGATTTCAAAGACCTTGATCATGGTGTTGAAACTCCTCAAAAAAGAAACAAAACAAATTTTCTGAGTTTTTTTTTTTTTTGCTGATTTTTTTTTTAAGATTAAAGTGTAAAGACGATTTTACCTATAAGAATTTCTGACAAGTTTGTTAGATGATTGGAGCCTCCATGAAAATAGCCGGAATTGGGTCTTGTAGACCTTAATGGTTGCTAGTAAATTGATATGGGACCTTAATGATTGAAACAAAAAAAAAAAAAAAACATAAGGGATCCAACAATGTTTTGGTCCAAACATATGAGACCATTTTGGTTAAATGTCCTTCCATTTAAATATTTGTAATGAATCATTTTTTTTTAAAAAAACCTTTTGAAGTTTCTTTTAATAAAGCTAATGAATGTCTTCAATTGTGAAAATTTATTTACATATATACGAGATTTAATTTTTATTTTTTTTCCTTTGAATCCTTTGGACAAATGTAAGGTAATCTTCAGCATTTTAGATCATTCTATTACAATTGAAAAATACGCAAAATTTCTTTAAAAAAATGTAAATGAAAATGGAAAAGTATGTATTCTACATTTGTTTGTTTAGTGTCTATACTTAATATTGTTGAATACTTATCCTTTTTTTTTTTAAAAAAAAAAGTAGTAATTATTTGATCTATGCTTAATAATCTTGAATACTTATCCCTTTTTTTTTAAAAAAAAAAATAGTAATTATTTGATCAAATAAATTTCTAGAATTAAATTGTTATTTTTTTTAGAATTTAATTATTTAATTAAATTTTATCATTTTTTTATACATGCCTTTTTTAACGTTAAATTTGTTTTTTTGTTTTTATATAGTTATGAAGATCTTATAAATCAATAAAATAGTTTTTTTATCTTCTAATACATCTTTTATAGTACATTCATTATTACACTAATAAAAACTTTATACTTGTTTTCAAAAGAGCAAGTTTCTTTTAATTATTTTTGTTGATTTATTTTATAAATTGAATTCTAAAAAGATAAACTAACTAATAAAATTGATATTACAACTTAAAAATGAACTAAGTTAAATGATTTTCTTAAAATGTGTGTAAGTCACAATGGAACATTCGATTACGAATGAAGAGAGTAATGTATTATAAGTTGAATGAAGTTTTTTTAATAAATAAATAGCATTGAAATGAATTATTTTTTGCACTAAGAAATATGTTATCATTTTGAATTATCCTTTTGTGTATAATAGCAAAACTAAAAAAAAAAAAAAAATTGTAACTAAAAAAGACTTTGGATATTCTAATCTGTCTTCTGCATCATCGTCTACAGTATCAAATAAAATAATATATATATCATCTTATTTAGATAAAGTACCCTAGGGTTTAATACATCTATATAGAATTTTGTTAATAAAATTAATCTGTAACGACGTATATATTTATCATTGGTTGTGGAGAATATAGTATAGAAGAAAGGTTAAAGGATCTAGAGCCCTAAAGAAGTAAACCAATGTATCATCAACCCCCTCTCCAAATTATCATATTTTTTAAAATTAAAATTATATATTAAGAAAAAAAATCATTGCATCCTTATGATTTATTTTGTTATTATCTTAAATTATTTTTACGAATTTTCTATTTATTAAGATTACTTTTAAAAAGACATAGACAAATTATTTAATTTAAAACATGAATCATGATTATTATTATTAAGTACAATTTTAACCCTTGATCTATTATTTGTTTTTAAAAATTAATTTATAAATTAGATTGCATGTAAATTCTAGTTTTTTTTGTTATATTTAGAAGTATTATATAGTAATATTTAATAATTATCATTTCACTCAATTAGTTGAGCGAAAGTTTTTTATTCTGAATTAATTGAATAATTTTTGAATTAAAAAGTATTATGTATTATACAAAGAAAGAGCTAAGAATGTGAAGGTTAGTGTTTAATTCATTTCAGTTAGATCACAATTAAAAATATATAGTTAAATATTCATTTAATTGATAAGATTATTATCATTTATTTTGTAAATAAATGGGTAAAAGTTAATAAAATTTATTTACTTTATAAAATATAATAAAATTTCAATTGAGAAAATTATCCAAATTCCAACATACATGGTTTCCCTTCTTGATGCTCTCAGACACAATGGAGGAGAAGAAGCCAAGTCTGAAACTCCTAAGCCTTCAGCACCGCAAGAAATTAAATTTAATTATCAAATAATTAAATTTGACAATCCCAAGAACATATGAATCTTTGTAAGCTTCTGGATGTTATGGTTGTTTGTTCTTGACAAATTTGGATATCCCTTTTTAGCTCAATCTCCTTATCGGCCAAATAAATTGAACTTCCAAAGGGATCTTTTCAATTCTCTTGACGTATTTGAGTACGAACATCATCCGTAGCCAAGAAGTTTCGTGAAAGCCGCCATAAAAGGATAGACCATAAGCAGGGTATTTTTGAATGGAAAAACTGATCCTCTGCAACTCTGTCGATCCCTTATTCTCTATAGCATCTAAACAATTTGAAATTTTAAACCTTCCAGAAGCAGTTCGAGTCCGGATGAAGCTTCCTCAGTCAGACTGCCCAAAACCAAAATTAAAGGTGCGGCTTTGTCTGCAGCAAGGGATAGACGTCTCCATACTCTCGAACAGCCATCAAACAAGTCTCCCCCTGATTGATAACCATACTTCATCTTAAGATATTTAGACCATAGAGAATCAGAAGATCGAAATTTCCACCACCATTTCATGCCATATGCTGGGACGAAATTTGTCCGCCACATTCATATGTTTGGCAAATTTGCTTCCATGAACAACAATGTCTATTATATCCAAAATCTAAATTACCCCAAAAGAAACCAGTAAAATGGAGTTCCAACTCCAGAAATACATGCTGTGGAGGATTCATAACAGCAAGTAAATAACTCTTCATGGCTGAGAGAACATGCTTGATCAAGATCAACCAGCCACCCGGTGACAATACTTCTTTTGCCATCCATAAATTCTGCTCTTGATTTTATTAACAAGAGGCTCAAAGTAAGAGTTTGTTGTTCTACCAGGGAATATTGGACAACCCGGATAGACAATTCGAGGGCTACGAAGAACACAACCAGTAACCAGCTTTATCATCTGTTGCCTTTGTGAAGAAACATGGGAAGAAAGATAAATGGAGCTTTTCTGAAAATTAATTCGTTGCCCGAGCAATATTGTTAGAATTCCAAAAAATCCATGAGTTTCTTCAATCCCCTCTTCTATCCTCTTGTAAAGATAATGATATCATCAGCAAAACTAAGATGTGAAACTGGAAGACTAATTCTATCAGTGATGAAGTCTCCAATCTCATCATCAATCCCCTAGATAGGACTTCTGCTGCCAACATAAATAACATAGGGGACAAAGGATCTCCTTGACAAACACCTCTACTTGAAGAGAAAAAACCACACAACTTTCCATTGACAGTAACTGAGAATTTATTGAAAGCCATGCAATTACGGATTAAATTCATGAAGTGAATGCTAGACCCAAATTTTCTCAAAACCTACAAAATAAAAGACCAATTCACCCAATCAAAAGCTTTGAACATGCCCAATTTCATGATCGTGTTACCCTCTATGCATTTCTTATCTAAAGAATGGACCAATTCAGATGCAAATAAAACATTATCAGCAATATTCCCACCTTGAACAAATCCCCCTTGATTTAGGCATATCAAATTAGGTAGTAATTTAGCGAAATGAAGAGAAATTACTTTCCCAATTACCTTTGATGAAAAGTTGCAAAGGCCGATCGATTTAAAATCTTAGCAATAAGGACAATTTGGGAAGCTGTATATTGCTCTGGCATGCGAATCCGGTCCAAAAATCCCTTATTGCTTGCAACATGTCTCCTTTAATCAATTCCCAAAACGTAGTGAAGAAGATTCCCGGAAATCCATCGAGCACTATCATCATCTAAACTAAAGACTGCCTCTTTAACCTCTTCCAAAGATGGTAAGATCGCCAACTTCATGTTTGTTTCCTGAGTAATATTACATGTAAAATCAGAAGGATTTTGCAAGCAACTTAACTCATCCGATAGCAACTTTGAACAAAATCGAACTGCCTCTTGTTCAATTTCTTACTTATCTGAAAGCCAATGACCATCCACTGATTTTATCTTGTGAATTTGCAATCTTGATTTTCTAGTATGCCAATAATCTGAAAAATATTTGGTAGTACCTTCACCCTCATTAAGCCATTTGATTCTAAATTTTTGTCTCCAAAAGACCTCTTCATTCTTCATATGAAATGGACGATCAGCCCTGTTTCTATGCAATTCTTCCCTACCATATTCTATATTGTTCGCCATGCATATTTCCTCCTAGGAAGCTACTAATTCCTCAGCTTGCTGTACATTCGTTTGGACGGTGCCAAAAATTTCCTTATTCCAAACCTTCTGCCTATGCTTTAACCGAATCAGCTTTGCTGCCAAAACCCTCATTCCATTTCCTTCAACTGGTTGCTGCCAAAATGTCCGCACAACATCACTAAAATTCTGATGCCGAACCCACATAGTTTGAAATCGAAATTGGCTAGCCCCATGAATAACAGCAATAGACGAACTGATAAGAAGTGGGTTGTGATCTGATGGGAATCTTGGAAGATGCTCAATTTTTGTGCTCTGAAAAAAGTTAAGCCAATTTTCATTCACATGGTTCGGTCCAGTGGTCTCCATAAAGTGGGGATATGAAGACCTATACCAAGTATAATTATTTAATACAAAAGGCAAATCCATTAGTCCACAATGTTCAATGCAGTCATTAAATTCCTTTATTGACCGAACAGCTGGGGATGAACCAAGACTCTCTTCTGGACTCCTTACCACATTGAAATCCCTCCAATCAGCCACGAACCATTAACCAAAGAACAAATATCAGCCATCTACATCCATAGCGATCTCCTCATTATATAGTCACATTTTGCATAAACAAAAGAAAAGGTGCAGAAAGAGTCCAATCCCAAGAATTTCTCAACCGAACAAGACAATATTTACGTGTATTGCTGATGATATTAACCTCTAAATCAGAAGACCAAAAAGGCCAAAATTTTCCATTGGAATTTGAAAAACAGTGACGCATTTTAAGCTTGAAAGCAAAAGAAGTAATTCTCGCAGAAGAAATCATAGGCTCCATTATTGCAATTATTAAGGGCTTATGAAGAAAAATATAGTTACATAACTTCTCTAAAGAGGTAGAGTTCCCAATACCTCCAATATTCCAGATCAATAATTTCGTCATATTGATTGATTTGAAGGAGAGCCTCGTCGGGACTGAAGTCCCGTTGCCATGCTAGATGGAAGGATTTCCTATTTCTTTTTTTCAGGATTGGAGAGAGCAGATTGTGCCTCACTTTCTGATGGAAGAACAACGTCCAATTTGAGTCCTTCCGGATTAACCACGAACTGCGTATGAGTGTCAGTACGAATTGGGTTGATAACATCCTGGTTCTCTATATTAGAATCTCCCGAATCCGTTCCAGAGTGCTCAACAGAGGAGCCTTTAGCTGATGTTCGAGGATCCGACTAAGGGTTTGGAAAATTAAGTTGTTCTTCAATTGGTAGAATTTTCACTGCATCAGAATCGACGACTTCCTTTCGTTGTGTTTCTAAATCCAACAAATTAGGGCTCTTGTCGGCACTAGGGTTTTTAGCAGAAATGATTTATCTTTTCCATCTGCCTGTTCAATAAGCTTCCCACTCACCAAATTTTGATGCTTCGAAACTTCAGCATCAATTGCCGATTTCAAAATTGGATCCATAGAATCCGTTTCCATAATTTTCCAGACCCGTAAATTTTTCTTATGCGAAATTGGAATTTTCTGCTCTGCCTGCTATTTCTTCTGGTCTTTAGTAACTTTCAAAGATAGATCTTTAAGATGACACTTTTCCTGAGCATGCCGTATCTTACGACAATATGAGCAGTTCTTCAAAGTATGTTCATACTGGATGGTTTGCCAGAATCCCGAACCCTCCTGATTAATCCAAATTCTATGCTGCTGCTCGTTCAAGAGGTCGAGTTCCACACATACCCTAACTGTGCTCGGTCAAGACATATTGGTCGTTGGTACGTCTAGCTTCAAAGGTTTCCCGATAATTGAGAGGAGAAAGAATGTAGAACCTCCTTTCTAAAGAGATGAATGGAAAGGTCTGGAAAGGAGATCCATGCCGGTATTCTTGACGATTCTGCTTTCACATGAAATTGAGGAGTCCACACCATTGAGCATCCATACAACTTTAATCCATAATATGCAATAATCATCTTCATGTGTAACTCAGAATGAGAACATGTCGTGCATCCATGAGTCTGATTGTGCGATCTCCCTTAAGTCCTGTCATCTTGAAAGCTTTTCAACTGTGTCAAGAGATGGTTTTTTTGTTGGAAAACTTGCCCATCAATGCCAATTTGAATGGCTGAGACATATTTTCAACCTCCTCCTTAGAAAAGAAAAAGGACGACTCCCCTTTGTATGTTTGTTGTGTCTTCAATTGGAATTCTAGTTCAGCTTTCGGCGTGTGTCTGAAAAGAGATGAGAAACACCCTTTCCCTCAAGGATTTTGAGTTGGCCAGTCATCAAGCGGCGGTGGCGGCGCAGCCGCCGTGCTTTTTGCGCAGGTAGTTTTTTTTTTTTTTTTTCTTGCAGAAAAAGTCTAGAGAAGAAGCAAGAAGTTTTCGGATAAGTTTATGTAATTATCTTTTTTTTTTGTTTGTAGACAAATAAAGTAAGGATTTATTAAGCATAAGTCATTCCATTAATTATACTTAAAATGAAGTTTAAATATTCAATTAAAAAATGAGTGAATTTAAAAAAACAATAAAAAAAAAGAGCCTTCCTATATTAATATGAAATTGTTACCATGTGACCAACTTTTTTTTTTTCTTTTGTGATAAATATAGTAAAGTCCTAATCCCTCCTATCATAATGTATGTTGAGGAAAACATGATGCCGTCATTTGTTATGGGGAAAAAAAAACTTCATAATGTTTTATAATTTATTTTAATTTTTTTGTATAATATAAAGTTGATTGAAATGAATCTGAAGATATAGTTAGTCATATGTTATGTCATATTGAGTGTATGGTATGTATAATATATTAATGTGAGTGGGGATGTGAAGAGAACCCTCTGTATTTGTATAGGGATGGATAGACACGAACTATTCGCATGCCCCATAATAAATTTCATCTTGGAAACTGATCACAATCACCCTTTCATTCTCCCTGGTCTCTAGATAACCCCACTCATTATATAGAAACCAGGGAAACCCTAGTTTCGTCAGGATGTTACTCCCTAACAAAAGAAAGTGGTTGCTAATGTGGGCAAATTCTACGAACTTCCTAATGAGCTATCTTAGGAGATCTTCGCTCTGGTGGACTTGACCCGTTCAAAAATGGTGTAAGCTTGTCCTCAACTTGTTATCTATTTTTTTTTCCTTTTAATTAGTTACTATATCACTGACAAGGTTTTTAGAAACATACCTTTGCAGATGTAGGGGATTCAAGAAATTGTGCGATGATAACTACGTATACACTAAAATAAGTATGAGGTTGTATCTGACTACGAAAGATACTCTCATCGGATCTCAAAAACTTATGAGGAGATACATGTCCTCAAAAATTCAGAAGTTCTTTTTATTGTGAGAATGGTCCGACAAATTAATGATTTTTGTTGATGTAACATGTATTATTTCTTTATGCTTTGTGATGATTTTTTTTCTTATTGTATCTTGCAGACGAGCCTCTATAGTTGGCTTTCATTTGTACCAACTGAATGTGATTATGATCTCCGGATCCCAAATGATATGATACAGACTATCCAAATGATGCAAAATGGTTCCCGTATATTCGAAGCTTATACAAATTGAGGAATCTGTCTGTGTTTCTTGAATCTGACCAATTTAGAGAGTATTAGTCAAAGGAACTTAGCACCCAGATCAAGGATTAAACTTTATATGAGCTCAAGAGGATTTTATGTTATATTTTTAAATGAAAGTTAGATAGCATGTATTCCGGATCCATTATTTTATATGGAACCTCTTTGTTTTTACTATGAAATGCAGTGCATTTCGCTCTCTAAAGTGGGACAATATATAGAAACGGTATAGTGTTTTTGATTCTATTATACTCAGTTTGTTTTAAGCTATCTTAGCTGGATTTGAATAGATGATTAATCATGATGCTGTTACATGACATATGGATGTCTATGAGGTTATATGCGTCCATTTAAAAAACATACTAGTGCACACGAATGTGTTCTTTCCAGTGTGTTATGTGGAATGTGTCGGCGGGATAAATAAAAAGAAGACTTGAAGGGAGTGTTGGACCAATAAGAAATCTACTTGCCCTCATTCATAGGCCACATCGTCTAAGAAAAACTAATTTGGATTTATGCTTGTCACCATAATGGACGTCCAAAGTGTATGACATTCTAAAAATGAATATAATTTCAACGAAATCATATTAGTTTGCACTTACAAAAACTATGTATTAAAATTTAAAAATCATTGTTTAGAAAACTTATCAACATTACATAATAATACTGTTTTTTTTTTTTTCAATAAATATATTCTTTTTTCACTGTATTATTTGGAAAGAAACCAATCAAATTAGGACTAGTATTCTTAAATTAACATTTTATTATTGTTTAATCTATAGTAATAATGTAATGATACATTATTTTGTATCCATTTATTGACATGTCAATATCTCAAAGGATCTAATGTGTTCAAGTGCAATTGATTTTCAAGGTAGATGAATTAGAAGACAATTATAATTATTATTTCCATTCTACCTAAAATTATTAATTTATATATATTATAAAATTGATTAATGTAGACTACAAATTATTTTTTGTATAGTTAAATTTTTGTATTAAAAAAGGAGTAAATATTCTTTGCTTCATCCTAACGATAATGATGGGTGTAAACTATTTATTGGGAAAAAAAGAGTGAAAAAACTGGAATTGTTGACCAAATCATATATTATTCCCAGATGATCAAAATTAAATGAACGGACGTGCAATGTTTAGTTCAAGGTGCCACGATCATATGGAATATTAATTACTCATTTATTAGGCATGACCCGATTTAGTGGAAGGAATCTTAGAGGTCGCAGAGGTAGATCTTGAACCCCAATTCATGCCCCTGCACATAACAAAACCCTAATCCACTAAAAATGGAGGATCTTAGGATGAAGAGAGAACTCTCTCAGTGTATGGCTGAAATATCAAAACACAGTTCACCTGTTGAAAACAAAGTTGCTCATGTGTATCCAAATGGCATTGATGCCATGTCTTTGAAGATTATTGAGCTAGAAGGACATTTGAAGGATCTGAAGGATGTGTTGGCAATGAAATTTGTTATCCATGGCAAGCCGGTGGATGTTTTCATCGATTCCATGAAAGTGTCTAACCAAGTGAAGATCTAAAAAATCTGGTCACAATGCTTAAGAGAAAGAGGTAGGATCTGATGAGACAGTACAAGGATTACGCTGAAGGGAAAATCAAGGAGATTATGGAGCTAGAGGCTAAGATTTGTAAATATAGCTCATATTTTGATGAGGATAGGAACTTCAGAATTATTAGGTTGCACGGGTTTAATTCCCTGTAGGCTATGGTTGATAGATATCTAACAGCCATATCTATTTTTTGAAAGATTAACTTAGGTTTATTGTTGGATAAAGGGGTTGATAAGGCTTGGAATAATGGTGAATGTGCAAGGGTTACTCCTACTTGGGTTGAAGAGGCTGCCTCTCCCTCTCCTTCAACATCTAAAATCATGTTTAAGTTTAATCCATACAAGTAGTGAATTGCCAATTATTTTTGGTTTGTTGGATTTTCATTTTGTCATGATTCCCTGTTATATTGGATGTCTATTTTATGAAACTGATAATATTCAGTTCTTATATTATTCTAATTAATATTTCGTTAGGTATCTATAGATTTGTTTATCATGATTATATATATATTTTTTTGGGTATTACTTAAAAATTTTAAATAACAATATTTTGTAATTGGTAAGAAAGTAACTCACAAATACCATATACAATCTATCCAAAAAATATAATAATAATATTAATATATGAGGTGTTTTAAAAAATAAAAAAGTATGCAAGAATTAGAAATTAAAAAGATTATTTAACTAAAAATTTTGATAGACTAATTTCTAAACATTTGATAATAAATTATTGGATTGATACGCCAGATAATCTAAATAATAATTCCTTAAAAAAAAGAGTTAAATTGTTTTTCTCATATTATAAATATATCAACATAATGAATTAGAAATTTTACATAAACATATTTGAATTTAAACAATTCAATATTAATTAAATCAAAATTAATATCATGGATCTCCTCCAAAAAAGTCATATAAAACATCTTCTATGAATTATGTGATTTTCTCATCTTTTAGAAATATATTAAATTTAGACTGAAAAAGGGTTTTATGTCGAATTTCCTTTATCTAATACTTGCGAAGTGATAATTTAAAGATAAAAAATTCTCTAAAAAAGACTCTACATTTTTTTTTATCGATTTGTATATAAAATAAGAAAAAGGAAGCATTATTCAGAAGTATATAATAGATAGATAACAAATATGAAGACGTGATTTATTTTTGTATCGGTCATGGAAGTGAAGGAGTTTAATAATAGTTAAAGAAGTGCATTGGTTCTTGCAAGACCTTAATTCATTCAATCTTTTAATATTGTAATATTTTAAGAGAAATCATTTATTATTTTGAGAAAAATAAAATATTTGTACAAGTGAATCAACCAAATCCAAGGAGCTTCAAAAAAAGTGGAGATTTTCTTGTTTAGGACTTTACTTTACATATAAACAATAGATAGATAGATTTATTATTCATTATACATATAAAAACAATTATTTTTTATATTTGATATTTAGTTATATACTTTAAAAATATAATATTCATAACAATATAGGAGTATGGGAAGTCTCTTTACATAAATTCATCCTTTGATATCATATATATATTTAAATATTGAAAAACAAGAATTCATTTATTTAATTATTTTTTAGAAAAATGAAAAGGTTAGGTGTATTGATTTATCTCAGATAATTTTTTAATAAAAACATTTTATAAAAGACATTGGATGATGTGGCATGTCTAAGATGTTAGAATCAATGAAAAAATTGATGATCATGAAAATTTGGGAGCTTTTTTAAATATATGTAATAGATATTACATGAATAAAGATAATCTTATTATAATGTTTTCAT
>JAOXNR010001086.1:15319-40620 GCA_028571225.1 Parsonsia alboflavescens
TCTAATATTTAATTGAGAAATTGAATTTTCTTTAGGGTTTAGTGTTTGGGGTTTGGGGTTGAGTGAAATTACTTACCAATAAGATGATTGAAACCCTTTTCGTATTCTTAGTTGAACTTGAATGGATGTCAAATAAGGTATCAATGAAAATTTAAGCGCTTGGATGATGTGGCATGCCTAAGATGTTAGAATCAATGAAAAAATTGATGGTCGTGAAAATTTGGGAGCTTTTTTAAATATATGTAATAGATATTACATGAATAAAGATAATCTTATTATAATGTTTTCATTTATAATTAAAACATTATATTGTTTTTTATCTATACATACTTAGTGATCCATATCCAAATATCTACAGTGCACAAAGCCAATCAAAAAATATCTAATATTTAATTGAGAAATTGAATTTTCTTTAGGGTTTAGTGTTTGGGGTTTGGGGTTGAGTGAAATTACTTACCGATAAGATGATTGAAACCCTTTTCGTATTCCTAGTTGAACTTGAATGGATGTCAAATAAGGTATCAATGAAAATTTAGATAACAGTTCCAGATATTAATTAACGAGTTAGTCCATTATTATATAGATGTATAATTAATTGATTGCTTGAATTTCAACAGGGCAATTATTAAACCATAGTCCCGGCTATAATAACCCTCTCAAATCTCTTTCCGTCCCAAACTTGAAGCTGCAATCCATATCTCCCAATTGCTTCAAATCCCATGGAGGAAAATATGGGTTATTTAGCATACCTACCAAATGAGCTGACCACAGAAATATTGTCTATGGTTGGGAAAGAGTTTGCCTCTGACTGCGTTAATGCAAAACTGGTGTAAGTACTCAATGTATATCATCATTCTTCCTTTCCTATATAGTTTACTATACGTTTCTCCTGTTCTAATTCACCTCAAAAATGCATTGTACTGGCAAGGGTATGAATAAATTGTTCAAGGATGACCACGTGAAAAAGAGGTTAAAACTGAAGAATGTACATCCGTCGCTGCTGGGTGGAAAATACTTATTTCAATACCTTGTGAGGTGATGCTATAGGAAGAAGAACCCAAGGATTTTAAATCAAGTCGGTATGGTATGAGTGCTTCGTAATAACAACAACCACTAACCCATGGACTAGTTTCTTAACTTAGTTTTTGTCTGTCTTCATAATTCTGTTACACCATCGCAGATGAGCTTGTAAAATTCAATCTGCATAGGGTCTATCAGCATTATGAAAAAGCTCTGCAATGCCTCAATTTAGGGTATCACTGAAACAAATTTGACAAAATTGTTATTCGCTACGGCAAGCAGCTACATAAGCTCAATCTCTCATCAAATATAGACGTCGCGGAAGAATGATGTTCAGTTATTTAATTTTCAGTTGTGGAAGTCCACTATTTCCACGTTTATGAAGAAATTTTGCAAATTTCATTTGTTTTTTTTTTTTTGTAAAAACACTAATTCCAAAAATAATTAATTAGATAAGATTATTGAGGACTACTGTCTATTAATTCATCCTCGAATTACATGGAGTCCCCATCCGTTGATTATACGGTTTTAACACAATCTTAGATGTGCTTCAAAGTATTTAGCATGGATTTCCATATACGAAAGGTGGGACCAAAAGAATTTCATCCACATAATAGGTTTGGTCTTGTGGGGTATAATCCACCGTTTTCGAAACGAAACCTAATTCCTAGTAAGATAAAGGATTTAAATTCTTCGTCAAACACTCATAGTAATTGTTATTATTAATTTCATTTTGCTTTCCTATTTGTGAAAGTCGAATAATTCAGCCATATTAAAAATAGATAATTTCTTCTAGGAAATACATTCAAGTTGGACTACGAATGTGTTTTATCTATCATGTGTTGTTGAATGCAGAGGGGACAAAAATAAGGGTATGCTAAAAGGGAGTTCTGGCACGGTGAGAAAGATTTATCTATTAGTCAGTTAATTCATTCCAAAAAAAATATATTTTGGTTGCATGTGACTATTATGGACTACTAGAGTTCGTTTATAATGTTAAATCATTAATATATAAATTGATAATTAGTTATTTCATCATCATTGTATACTAATAATATGACAGGTAATATTTTAATAAGAATATTCTGTTTCCATTATGTTGTAAAAGAAATCTATTATATATATTGATAAAATCTCATTATTTTAAATCCTTCTTAAACAATACCCTCTAGATTAAAATATGGTAATAAAATAATAAATTATACCACATATTGAATGATGAACTTATGCAAAAAAAGAGTTTTCATTATGTACATGTATATCTTTATAATAGACAAAAATAAAAATTTTAATTAAATATTATGGAAAAGGATATTTTTGAAACCTACATCCAAATACCAAATATATATAAATATATATTGATGTCCAAGTTTTTTTTTAAAAAAAATATATTCATATTCATACTTATTGAGTCATATTCATAATTTATTGTACCACTTTGCTTTTCAAGATAAACTAAAATAAATTTTAGTCCAGAGGAACATATACAAAAAGATGTTGCACCTATAAATATATATACATATATTTATATATATATTTTAAACACAACAACAATAAAAAGATTTCAAAATTTCTTCAATGATTAAACTATGTATTGGATGCCCACTTAACTCTCAAAGGATCTGGATGAATAAAAAAGGATAATAATACTCAAAATACAATTAATTACTTATTGATAAGATCAAATCCCTTTCGTATTCCCATGTGATCTTGAATAGATAAGCAATGTTTAGGTAATGGTGCCAGGTGCCCTTGGGAAATATTAATTAGTGATCATTTGAATTCCCTATCATATTAAAGGGCTCAGGGCCCTCGAAGTCCTATCTTTGCCCCTACCACCTCACAAAACCTTGGCAAATCATTTACACGGGGATGTCAGATCTGAAAAGGAATAGAAAAATGAGTGAGAGAATGACTGAATTAACAGCACGCAATTCACCTGCTCCCAAAGAAAACATTGCTTTATACCTGAGTGATGTTGGCACCATGAATTCGAAGACTGTTGAGCTAGAAGGCAATCTGAAGTAGTCGAAGGATGCATTGGTGGTGAAGACCACTATCCACGATAAGTTGGTTGATGTTTTCGTCAATTGCATGAAAGCTGATGACGAAATGAAGAAGGAAAGAGACGATTTTAAGTATTAGGTAGAGTTGCTTAAGTAGAAGAGGTCTGATCCAAGGAGAGAATTTAATGAGTACGAGGAAGGGAAAACCAAGGAGATCAGGGAGCTAGAGGCTAAGAATGCCAAATATAACTCTTATTTTGATGAGTATGGGGACTTTAGAATTATTAGGTTGCATACTTTTGATGCTATAAGGGGTTGTGATGTGATTTTCTTGTAGGTTGAAGGGTTAATTTCACACACAAAAATCAAACCAAATCTATATAAAGGAAAGGACTCATCAAAGGTAAGTTTTGGGAGATTAGGAAGACCTTTGTATATTAAATCACTACAACAACCAACCTCTTGATTTGCTAAGACAACTCAACACCTCACCCAAAGTGATTGAGAGCCCGAGAGAAATGACTAAGAACCCTAATATAGAAGTTCTAGACACTCTCAAAATATTAAATGATCTTGGTTTGGAAGAAGCTCCAAGAACTTTTCTATTTTTCTCTCGAGGTTGGCTATTCTAAATTTCTGAAACAAGAACCTCTTTATACTTGCTAAAACCCCAGCTAAACCTAACAAAAGGCTGGGTGAAAAACTAAAAAGAACAAAGAAGAAATTGCTGAGAAAACAAGCAAAATGCAAAGTTTTAACAACTAGGTTCGAAGTGATCCAGCGCCGGATGGGAGACCTGAAGCACTGGATGCCAAGGCTGGATGTCTTCTAGAAATTTTCATCTACTGAGCCGGCACCAAACTTGACTGATCAGGCGCCGGATGCCCTATATTTTCCAGCTTTGCTTCTTCTCCTTTTGCCCTTTGTTCCATGCCTTGTCTTGGCTTCAAATTGGCCTTCATCTTCAAGCTAACCTCATGGAACATGGCATCATCGTCTAGTTGTCCTCCATTGATCCTCAAATAGTACTCTTCCTTGGTCTTCCTCCACTTGATTCCAATCTTTCCAAGCCTTTGACCTCATTTGAATCTTTCCCAAAACCTTGAATCATGTGGACATTATAACGTTTCCTTGATGGCTCCCTTGATAGCTCCAACATTGTTAGGATAGCTCCTTGAACCCCATCATTCCCCCTCACTTCAAAAGGATTCGTCCTCAAATCTTCAAGTTCTACATAGAGAAGAGAATTGTCACTATTATGGATTAAAAGATGAATACGAATCTTACCTTGTGAATTCAAGCTCTCAAGAACTAGGCATTGATCGTCCTTCTTTGGGAAAATGTCATGAGGATGCCTTAATCTTTGTTCCTTAAAAGGTTGAGGCCATTCTTTAGTAGAACTGATAATTCTTCCACCTACAATGAACTCATGAACAAGAGCAATATAGCTAGGCACAATTTTCCAAGTTAAGCACCAAGAAAACAAAGATTTTCCATGGAAATCACAAGCTAAACTTCCTAAAGGTTTATAACTCCTTAAGGCAATATGCAAAGGTTCTCTAAACCTAGAAGTGATATTCTTTAAGCTCGAACAACAATCCCTTAACATAGCATACACATCCCCTAAATCAAAAACGTCAAGATGAGCATCATTATTCTCTTTCAAAAACAAGGGTTATCTCAAAAAATTTTCAAAATCTCAACATATCTCTATTCTTGGCACAAAACTCAAATTGAAATATCATGTAGTTCCACAAATCATGCCAAGTATAGATTAAACAGGTAGAAAACTCATTGATTTCAACAACTTGAAGCCTATCAACACCACTAAAGAACAAATTCTCATCATATACTCTTTCACAAGATTTCAACAAGTATTCACCAATGTGCATGGGCTTCCTTTTCACATGTAGTCCTAACACATGCTTTTTAAACAAGAATTCCAAGATCCTAGGACTATTACATCTCTCAAATTCAACTTCATGATTCTTAAGATTCAACAACTCAAAGACAGTATGCTTAGAATACTCAAGAACATGTAAAATACCTTCACAAGCTCCTTCACAAATTTTCAACAAACAATACTTCCCAATAAGCTTGGACTTTCTTTTCACATTCACATTGAAATAGGCTTCAAACGAGATAATCGAGCAATTGGAATCAACAAGGATTATACACATGATACCACAAAATCAAGGATGGTAATATCATTTATTGACAATAACCGAACATCCAAGACAAACTTTAAAATTTCATTCAAGTTTCTACCAAAGTCAAGCAAGTATCTCAATTGATAAGAGTGTGACTCCAAGTTATTCCCATGACTACCATGTATCAAAAATTCACACATAAAATCCATAGGCATGAATATAGAATTTTCACCAAATAAGGAACATGCTTATAAACTTCACCATGTATGACTTGTCTTGAAGCATCAAACTCATAGTCACAAGCATATTCTTTCATCATTGATTCTCTCAAAAATTCTAAATCCATTAAAGCTGTCACTAAACTCAAAGAAGTATAAGACATGCTTTCTCTAGATAAGAATTCATCATGATCAAGAATTTTCATAATAGCACTTTGTTTATGAACAACATAAACGTCTGTAGACTCGCACTTACCATGATGCTTAGAACAATCAAGAATGCATAAGATACCAATTCTAAGCATTTTACCATGAGCACCATAAGTTCTAAATCTAAGAATCTCTAGAAAACATGGAGTCCAAGCATTCACGTTGTTATACAAGTCATGAAACTTATAAAATTCAACTAAAGTCAACATCTCAACATGACATGCTTCCTCATCAATCCCTTTCAAGCAATCATTCTCAATAAACAAGAATTTTATCCTCATGGGAATCAAAATGTAGAACAACTCAAACAAGATAAATAAGAACTTAGAGTTAACAATGATTATATACACTAGGCCACAAGGATGTAGTAGAACTCAAACAAGATAAATAAGAACTTAGAGTTAACAATGATTATGTACACTAGGCCACAAGGATACAAGTTATCATCAATAAGCATAGCATCAAAGATCCACAATAATAGATGATCGAAAACAAACTTCAAACTTTCATTCTTGTGTGTCCCAACAATATACTTCAAAAAGAAGTTAAAGCAATTCCATTCACAGGAATACATCTCCAAGTTGGTTCTATGAGACAAAATAGCCAACAAGTCATACTTAGAATTCATAGGCATACACAAAGAATTTTCTCCAATCAAGGACCCAGTATGCTCATAGAATTCACCATATCTAACTTGTCTCAAATCATTAAGTTCATCACCACAAGCATGCTCATTCACAAATAATTCCCTAATGAAGCTTAATATCAAACATTTCATTCAAAAGGCAATTGGAGTTTTGCCACTTACGTCCATAAGCATGAATCTCACTTCTAGTCCCACATTCAATCACATATGACTCCTTCACAAATTTAAAATCCATGAAAGCTTTAACAAGACTTATAAAAGTATAAGACTCACTTTCTCTCAACATGGAATCATTATGCTCAAGAATTTCAATAATAGCATGTTGCTTATGAACATCATAAGCATTTCCACAATCATATTTAAGAATAGAAAACATATGTCCATGCTCATAATTCAACAATTTATCACCAAGAGTAGATATGAGAGAGTACCACTTTAACATAACACTCATCATCTTGTTGTCCTTGTCTTCCTTCATCTTGCTTGTGACTTCAAAAACCTGAAATTTTATCACAAGAACACTAGAAAAAGAGTGGTTAATGTTAGAAATGGATATTGAAATCTCTTTGTCCATTTTGAAGATCAAGGTACTCTCATTTCTTCTTTCTTCCTCACAAGAATTTTCTTTTTCTTCATTCAAATCTCGTCTCTCAAAGACACTCATTTCTTTTTCTTTTTCAGTCTTCTTTCTTTCAAGCACATTCTTTTCTTTTCTCTCAACTTCATATTCTTCCTCGAGCTTGCTCTCATTTTTCCACTCAACTTCACTCTCATTTTCTTTTTCTTTCTTTACCTCACTTGAGATCTCTTGAACTTGCTCATTTCCCACAATTTCTTGAAGACATAGTTCACCAATTGAGGTGTCTTAATTTTATACTCCTCTTCTCTTAGCCTCACACTTTGCACTTTCAATGATGAAGAGATGACATGATGTGTGCTCTCATAATTTCTCCCATATGAACCCCTTCCATTGGACACTTGTCTTTCATCCTCAATTTGGAGGTCTTTCATTTCTCATATGCCTTCTATGTCTCAATGGCTCACCATGTTCATTATAGTAAGAATAGGAGTTTTCATCTCTTCTTGTCCCCGTTGAGCTTCTTTTAGCTTCATGGTCATAATAGCCTTCATCAATATCCTCCATGGCTCATTTCTCCTTCTTGGTAGACTCCGTTGATATTCTCTTCTACCAACTCCTTGATATGGCACATACTCTCTCGAAGAACAAGGTTGATATGCATCTTCCCTTAATCCTTGTTGCACATGTCTTCTAGGAGTTTTAGATTGGAACTCATGTACCCTTCCTTCAAAGTTATCAAACTTTGAGTTAAAGGCCTTTTCCATGTTCTCAAGTCTTTCCAAGATGATAGATAGGCTTGCATTAAGATCTCCCATATTTGATTATTGTGATGGTGGTGAAGTTCCTTATGTCATAACAGTTTTCAAGCACAATCAAGAAAGCAGGGGATTTTCTTGTCCTCACATTTCTCTCGTGTCTCACTCATTCGTTTGGCTTTTCTCATTCTATTGAACTCACCCTTATCGCCTTTTTTCACTCTAGTTCTTAACCAACCCTCAAGAGTAATTAGCAAATCACTTAGGCAAAAGGCACCAAATTGATACACACAAATCACTTAGTTGATTAATTGTAGGTAATCAAATGAGAGTCAAGAAAATAGAGTTTCAAAGAATTATGGTCAACCAACTTAATGCAAAGAGCAAACACTTAGAATCCAAAGAAATTATCAAATAGGCATTTTAACAAACACCTAGAGGGCAAAGAAATTGTGAACCAATTTATCAATGATTTCAACTAAACCAAATCCCTTGATTTCAAAGTTGAAAGATAGTAGGCAATGTAACACAATAGAATCCCAAATCAACTTCAGCTCAAGCAATGTCAACAAGGTTAAACCAAATCTATATAAAAGAAAGGACTCATCAAAGGTAAGTTTTGGGAGATTAGGAAGACTTCTGTAGATTAAACCACTACAACAACCAACCTCTTGATTTGCTAAGACAACTCAACACCTCACCCAAAGTAATTGAGAGCCCGAGAGAAATGACTAAGAACCCTAATCTAGAAGTTCTAGACACTCTCAAAAGATCAAATGATCTTGGTTTGGAAGAAGCTCCAAGAACTTTTCTGTTTTTCTCTCAAAGTTGTCTATTTTAAATGGCTGAAACAAGAGCCTCTTTATACTTGCTAAAACCCTAGCTAAACTTAACAAAAAGGTTGGGTGAAATACTGAAAAGAACAAAGAAGAAAAAGTTGAGAAAACAAGCAAAACGCAAAGTTTCGGCAACTAGGTTCAAAGTGATCCGGCATCGGATGGGAGAGCTGGAGTGCCGGATGTCTTCTGGAAATTTTCATCTACTGAGCCGGCATCGAACTTGACTAATCATTTGCCTAATGCCCTGTATTTTCCAGCTTTGCTTCTTCTCCTTTTGCCCTTTGTTCCATGCTTTGTCTGGGCTTCAAATTGGCCTTTATCTTCAAGCTAACCTCATGGAACATGGCATCATCGTCTAGTTGTCCTCTATTGATCCTCAAACCATACTCTTCCTTGGTCTTCCTCCACTTGATTCCACATCTTTCCAAACCTTTGAACTCACTTGAATCCTTCCCAAAACCTTGAATCATGTGGACATTATAACGTTTCCTTGATGGCTCCCATGATAGCTCTGACATTGTTAGGATAGCTCCTTGAACCCCATCAGGTTTGTTGATAAATATCTGGCTAGTAAAGAATGTTATACTTACATTAAGACCATATCTACTTTAAGGAGGACTAACCTAGATCTAATGCTGGACGAATAGCTTCACAACGCTTGGAATAATCCTGAGCTTGCAAAGGTTTGTTCTCGTTAGCTTTAATCAAAGGATGCATCTCCATCCATGTCATCTTCTAATTTCTAGGTTGATCTATAGTAGTAGTGGCTTGCCAGTTGTCGTTGATTTGCTGGACTTTTGATCTATCATGAATGCCTTATATGTACTTCCATCCTTATGATAATATCAAGTTGATTGCTCCAATTCATCTTTCGTAATTATTGTATTTTTATTTAATTGATATAATTTGTTAAAAGTCTTATTCTAATAATAATTACAAATTTTATTCATAAAAGAAGACTATAAGAACACTTTTTTCTTACAAATTCGAACCAATTACTTTGATTCTTCAGTTTCATTTAGTTCATTTAATAATAAATTGAAGATAAATATTAATTTAATTGACTCTTGGAAAATAGAAATTTTTTTTTTGAAAAAAATTGTTAAAATATATAAATCTCGCAAAAAAGGAAAATTTAATTATCTGCATGTATTTAATTCATAGTGATTCCAAATTTTTAAAAAAAATTTTCCACGAAAAACTCTTTGCTTTTATATCCATTCTTTTTTCAAATAATTTATATAAAATATAATCTAAAATAACATTATCTATTATATATATATATATAAATATATATAATATTATATGATATTGCAATATGTATTAAATTAATTTATTAATTTAGAATGACCAGTACACAGTTATATACTTAAATCTTTTATGTATATGTATATGTACATAAATAAATAAATATATATATATTTATATATACAACTCCACTATTGTGTGCTCCGTCGCACTATGCGATGGTACCGAAATGACATCATTTTGGCTTGTGCATCTTTTTTTTTTCCTCAATGCCGAAACAGAGTAGTTTCGACACCTTCACACAGTGCGACGGCGCACAGCATAAAAATTTCGATATATATATATTAATGATTAAAGCATACTTCAAAACTTGAAAAAAACTCCATTCATTCTGAATTCAATCTCATGGCACATGTATTGTTTATAAATGAATTTCCAATTAAAAAATAAATTATATGGAACAAATATCAGAGAGAAATTTAATTTTATATACATTAAATTATTCATTTCGCTTTCCAAAGATTAATTAAATAATGAATTTTATATATATATATATATATATTAAAGGATCAACTTATACAAAGACTGTTCATATTGTACCTTCATATTTTTAGAACACATCAAAAATTTAAAATTTTAATTGAATGTTATGGAAAATAACACTTTTAAGAAATATAACCAAATACCAAATCTAAAAATATATATTTATGATCAATTTAATTTAATGAATATTCCTAAGTCATTAGATTTCCTCTTTTTTTCGAAGTGTATATATTCATAAAGATAATGATCTCTTCATCTTATAGTTGCACAAATTAACTAAATTTCAACCTTATTCTACCTTTCGCATGTCGAGTCTACAAGTCGAGTTTGTAGGACCTCGAACGAGTACATGTAAACTATCGAGATTAAAAAAGATGCTTAAACTAGTTATTATTTAATAACAAAAAATTTGATACTTAACTACATCATTCTATTCTTAGTGTATGATTAGTATAAAAAAGTATGTTCAATGTTGGTCGTCCACAAAGTTCATTGTTTAACATTTGGACATCCAAGACCTTTCACAATTCGAATACCACATAAATAATCTAATATTTTTTGAATGAACCATATACGGTTGTAAGATATTCTTCTGTTACAAACATATTTGGACCTCAAAAATATTATAAAGGGTCCATCCCACAATTACATGGAGTTGACGAATGTGTCCCCGATTATTCTCCACCCACGTATATTGACTTATTTGAAAACTGAACCGCCCCTCTCATTAGGTTGCTTATATATGACCATGCAAACCATAGGCAAAACATAATCCATTGGAGATAGGAAAATCAAAACGTTAGGTGGGAAAGAAGAAGAAAGGGAAAAAAACCAAAGAAGGACGTGATGCATTCTCCGGTCTTCTGGATGTTTTGATCACTAAAATTTTTCGCGGGTGGCTTCCTATTCTCCTTTTGACTGGGCAAACTATACCCTACTGTAAGTTTGCCCTGTAGATTATATATGCACTTGTTCTTTAATCTATCTATTTGTTTCCCCTGCATGTGTTTGAGTTCTCACAGTGAATATTAAGTAGAAGCAAGGAAGCCTATCGTTTATGCAATGACAGGCACGTATGCAAGAACATAACTGCTATTGGTTTGAATTCGTTTACTGACCTTGGTCTTCGCACGTATCACGACCTTGTCATTAGATGCTACGCCATCAAAAATATAGAAGCAATTCATTTTGTGGCAATGGTCTGTATATTTATCTTTTTCTCCTTACGCATTAATCATCTTCTCCAACTTCATAATACCCAATGAATCTTTCAAGTGTCCCTAGTTCGTGATGTTAATGACAAACTATCAGATTCGCAATCCCAATTGATACCATCTGACATGATGCTACAAGTTGAAAGTGCATTAGATGTTGTATCGGAAGTTATAGACTTGGGATATCAAAAGGAAGATATGGACATATACACTATGCAGGTCTACTCTCATATCAGGCTTGCTAGAGCAAACTTGATGTCAGAGGTTGATGTCATATGTTCTAGGAGATACCTGATTAGAAACTAAACAGGTGAAAAAGATTCTGAGATCTTTATAGTCGAGATTCAGAGAAAAAGTGGCAGCCATTGAAGACGCAAAATATATCTCCAAATTGTCCTTAGATTAATTGATTGGTTTGTTGCGAACTTACAAGATCAATCACTTTGATGACAAAAAGAGCAAAGGTATTGCACTTAAAGTTGTTGTTATAGCTTCTAATGATTTTGATATTGATGAAGAAGATTTGATAGAGCTCATCAATAAAGAAGGTCAAGAAATACTTGATGTAAGAAAAAGGAAATTTTAGAATTAAGTCTAAATATCAATCTTCAATGCAAAAGACTAAGAAGAAATCCAAAGGTTTTGATGCAAAAAAGTATGAAGAAATTCAATGTTGGGAATGCAAAGGTTTCAGACATTTTCAATTAGAATGTGCAAACACACTTAGCAAGAAAAAGATGGGATAATCGTCTAATGCAAAATTGTACAACACAACTTGAAGTGATGACAGCTCAATGGATGAAAGTGACCAACAAGAGGAAGAAGAAAGTAACTTTGTTGCATTCTCTGTAGGTGTTACAATAGTAGAAAATCATCTGGGTAAAACTGAAAGTATGAATGGAGCTGATGACTCTGAAGAAGTTCAAACATCTGATAAATTAAAAACTTCCTCAGATAATGAATGACTGGAAGATGCATATGAATATCTCTGTAAAGAATGGACTCAACTTTCAGAGGCAGTACCTCGCACCAAAAAGAAATTATGAAGTGGTAATGGTTCAAAAAGATGATTTGCAGACTAAAATTGTCTAGCTGGAACAAACAGTGGAAAGGCAACATGAGAAGTTGAATGCAGCTGCAGTCAAGCTTAAAACTATTGAAGGTCAAATTCAAAAGCTTAATATAGGAAAAATCAAGCTCAAAGAACTAATGTCTTTCGGGAAGCCTTATGGTGACAAAACCAAAGAAGGACGTGATGCATTCTCCAATCTTTTGGACGTTTTGATCACTAAAATTTTTCACGGGTGGCTTTCTATTCTCCTTTTGACTGGGCAAACTATACCCTGCTGTAAGTTTCCCCTGTAGATTATATATGCATTTGTTCTTTAAGATATATATTTGTTTCCCCTACATGTGTTTGAGTTCTCACAGTGAATATTAAGTAGAAGCAAGGAAGCCTATCGTTTGTGCAATGACAGGCACGTATGCAAGAACATAACTGCTATTGGTTTGAATCCGTTTACTGACCTTGGTCTTCGCACGTATCATGACCTTGTCAGGAGATGCTGCGCCATCAAAAATATAGAAGCAATTCATTTTGTGGCAATGGTCTGTATATTTATCTCTTTCTCCTTACACATTAATCATCTTCTCCAACTTCATAATACCTAATGAATCTTTCAGGTGTCCCTAGTTCGTGATGTTAATGACAAACTATCAGATTCACAATGCCAGTTGATACCATCTGACATGATGCTACAAGTTGAAAGTGCATTAGATGTTGTATCTGAAGTTATAGACTTGGGATATCAAAAGGAAGATATGGACATATACACTATGCAGGTCTGCTCTCATATCAGGCTTGTTAGAGCAAACTTGATGTCAGAGGTTGAAAATGCCACAAAATTCTATCATCAACTAAGAGAAGGGATTAGGATACTAAGCCTTTTATAATGTGGTCACTTGATCGCATTGTCTTGCTTTTACTTATCATATTTCTTTTCAGTAGAAACATCAAGGCTTCTATGAATAACATTGTGAAGATAAACTTTTGTAATGAACATGACATTTTTATATCATTATCATAATGTTCTACTTTATTTTTTTCTTATTATGATATTTTTATTCATTTGGTTTTAATTTCTTCCTAATAGAATTACAAAGGCAATTGATTAATTAATAAAGAAAAACTAATTTAAAAAGTCACAAAAAAATTCATGAATATCTTACGCTACTCATGATGGATAGAAAGAATCAAGAGTTATTCCAATTTACTGAAATAAGATATGAATAAAAATTTGAAGCAGTTTGACACAATTATTTTCATGAAGGACCCAGAAAAAAAAAATGAATTTTTTATTTGTTTTGGGAATAAAAAAAGGGGACCTAGAAAAGGACTTCCAATTGTTGTATGATTGTCGATATCACAATGGAAAAAACAAAAAAGAAAAAACCCAAAGCTTGAAAAGGTATTAGAATGAGTGTATACTACGTGCCCTTTCCTATTGATTATGCAATATGGTAAGTAGTATATACTAAGTAATGCTTCAAAAAAGTTTTTATTGGGCACCCAACAATACGAAGTTTGTAAAGATGGATGAGAATACAGTGATGAAATATAGATTAGTTAATATCCAATATTCAGATAGGAAAATGCATCGAAATTGCTTTTAACTAAATCATAGGGAAACAGAATCATCCAACTGTTCAAGTAGAAGAAAATTAGAAATTAAAAAATGAGCATAAAAAAGCCAAAAAAAACCAGCCAATCATAAAAGCCAAAAAAGACCATTGACTAGAATCATCCTCCTCGTCACCGTAAGATTCTCCAATGTTGTATGAAGTGCTACGATGAATCAATGCATAGTTTCCAATTCTTGAGTCACTGTCGACAATGATGACCGGGTCTCCATCACGTCCAGTACCTTGGTTTATGAGAACATGCTTTTCAAGCATCTCATATATCTTTATCAATGATGGAACTTGAAGCAATGTTGTATGGAGTTGATCCATGGAGAGCATGTTAGACATCCTACGCAACAGCACCTGGACTTTGTCCCAAAGGGCTAAAAGCTCTTCCCTCTAGGAGGAATACATCTGCTCAATTGACGCAGGTGATGCAAGGAGGTTAGAAGGATATTCACTGACAAAAAGCCTTCGTTGATTCCCACACATTGTACGGATTGGAATTAGAAAATGGAATGTGAACGCTGAAGAGATTGCAGTCTATTTTATAGATTTGGGCGTCTGTATGGTCTTTTAGTAAGATTAACCCTAATCTCCTCTTATTAAGGTGTGTAACTGTACATTTTAGATAGTTGTTCCCAAATTAAATTAGTTGTCCTCGTCAAGATAGCCGAACTTTACTTGATAACTAGTTCCAAAGTTTATTTATATGCACGAAGCATGAAAGCCTAAACCCAAGAATGCCCTCCAATTAAAACTTTGATACTTTTGATGGATGTCCACTTTATCTCAACCAGCTGACCAAATATATATATCATCCAATTCGATAAATTATTTTGGATGAACATAGCATAGTTACAATTCAATCTCTATCCATGATATGTTCAATCAATCCAAGTGATCAAGAACAAACAAAAATACTAATGTGGCCATCAAACTATACAAAATTAAGTTGGGATTATTATTATTTTTTTTTTAATGAAATGCAAAGACAAAAAAACCAATACAAAAAAAGTCCTCAAAAACTCTAATTTTATTTAATGATAAGCCATCTTGATGAATATATTACGTTACTCGTGATGGGTACAAAGGATCAAGAGCTTGTCCAATTTCCTGAAACAATAAATGGTAAAAAATATAAACACTTTGATAAAATTCTCTTCATGAAGAAGAATGTAATTGATGGAAATCCTTCAGTGTTTACTTTATTTTTATTAATTATTATTATTATATTATATGGAAGATAAAAGGATTTTATATATAATTTTTTTATATTATTTGGAGGATAATTATAGTCCAATATTATATAGTTGTTCAATTAAATGATTGGAATTAGAGAAGTCATTATCTCTTGCTCAATCACCTAGAACACAGTCTAAGCAAGTCACAAAGCCAATTTCCAAATATTCGAGTTGCTTCAAAAGTTTTCATGATAGATCGATCGATATAAGTCCAAAAGATGAAACAATTCTAATTATTATAGAAATAAATCAAAGATGAAACATAGTCTAAGCAAGTCACAAAGCTAATTTCCAAATATTTGAGTTGCTTCAAAAGTTTTCATGATCGATCAATCGATATAAGTCCAAAAGATGAAACAATTCTAATTATTATAGAAATAAATCAATGAATAGTTATTATAATCATGTAACTATTATATCTTGTGATCCATATCAAATTAAGGGTTTTTTTTTTTATGACACAAAATCTAGTAATTTGTGGGTAAAATGTTGTGATGTGACTTAATGTGAGTCACATGGTCCAAGGAACCAGGTCCATAATAGAATTTTCCAGCAAAATTTTATGTAATTCGTATTAATTCAAAATCCTTTCATCATAATTTGCAGAATTTTTTTTTTAAAAAAAATTATGTGGAATGTTATTTGTTCATGATGATATATATGATCTGTCAGTCTCATGTGGAGGTCCGAAACAATTTGTATATTTTCATTCACATGCTTGCACAAAGATGATAATAATGAATTTAATTTGAGTGTTCTCCACCGACATTTAATGACTGCTTGTACTTGGGAAATACATCGTGACCATCCATTCTGTGGATTATTTATACACAACCGATCCACTAAACACAAGCAAACCCTAAGTCAATCTCATATGGGGGAATCAAAAACTCAATTGGTGGTCAAGAATGGAAAAAGTAAAGAAGAGGAAAAAGTCCAAAATGAAAATGTTTACTTTTCTAGATTTCCTGATGATTTGAGTACAAAAATTTTGTCACCCACGGCATCTTGTTCTGCTGTTGACTGGGCGAACCAAAGTCCGGTGTAAGTTTTTTATTTTCCCACATATAATATTCATTTTGTTTTTTTGTTTTTTATCTTTTATTTTATATTGTGTGGGGTTGATTTCTCTCATGAAATACATTGCAAATCCAAGGAATCCAATTGCTTGTGTAATGTTGAGTACATATGCAAGAAAATAACTTTCAAAGGCTCGTATCCGACCAGTGACCGACCAGTGAACTTGGACTCAGCACATTCCATGACTTTTTCAAAAGTTGTTACAACACCAAGAACCAAGAACCAAGAACCCAGAAGTGAAGCATTTGGTCGGACTGGTATGAACATATACAATTTATATATTGTCGCACATAAGTCACATTTCAATTCCTCTTTGTAATTTTGTTTGGATCTTACAGGTGTCCTTAATTCATGATAGCAGTAGATTATCAATAATTTCTCAAAGGTCCATGATCCCATCCGAAATGACGCTACTGCATGACAGTGCATTAAAATATTTTTTTGAAGAGATAGAGATGGACTATCTCCAAAACGAAGTCAAAACGGCAACATTTGATCTTTGCTCTGGGTTAAGGCTCTAGAGAGTAGAACATGATGGACATCCCCTTTTTATGATACCAAATTAATGTATCGTGATTGGAGTGATGAGTGGAATTCTAAAAGCAAATGCCTGCATATGGGCTGCTAATTCTGTTTATCTCTTAAATATTATGAGTATCTTCATTTAAATTTGCTTCAGTACATTATTTGTCCATAAGTGTACACAACAAAGTATTAACAATTATTTGTTTATTGTACCTTATTATATTAATAATTATATACTTCCAATTAAAAAAAATTATTAGAGTATAATATATCAAGTCATCGAACACTTGTTCAAATAATTTTTTGAGTATGATTTTTCAATATAATGAAAGTCCAATGAATATAGTGTTTAATAAAATATTTAACTTGGATATATGCCATAAATCATATCAAATACATTTTTAAAAGATTTTTATACAATCTATCTATCTATTTATATAATAAAAGCACACTGCCAAATTTTCAAAAGCCTCAATTTTTTCTTTAATTCTAACCTCTCAGGCATGCCATACTACCCGATCTTTCTTTTTTAATTTTTTTTATTATAAAATTCAATAAATTGCATAACAACTATTTCAATTAATAAATTCATCTAATCTTTTCACTGTTCAAAAGAAAAACTAAATAAACTATGCTTATAGTTAATTTTCAAATTAATTTTGTAATATTTTAAGGTTTAAAATCAATTGTTTCATACATTCCACATATTGTTGATAAAATATTACTTAAGATGTCAACAAATAATATGAAGTTTATTATATTAATATAATATAATATAACTAATTAACATATACATGGGAACAAAATACATATTCATTATTTTTTTTAAAAAAATGATGAATAAATAAATATTATAATAAGATAAAGATGAACCGCCGCTTGATTTGAAAAGAACCCAACCCTTTGGTTTTCAAATTTGAAATTAAACTGGTGTCGAATGAATGAATCATTTACAGATACATTGATAATAGTGTCTGGAGTTTGGATTATTAATTATTTTTTAATATGCTAGCCACTTGGATATAGAAGGATGCAACAATTGTATCCCTACTTATACCCCTCTTTCTCACTCAGAGCACGTTGTGCAGGCACAAAATTGGAAGATATAGTTTCTACAAAGGAGGAGTAACACTATGACTTTTGAGAATATTGAAGATATCGCTGTTGGAGATGATGCTGGACGTTCTGATGATATTCATTTCGTTGATGTTGGCTACATGAATTCCAAGATTACTAAGCTCGAAGGCAAGGTGTTGGAATTGAAGGATGAGTTGGCATCAAAGTCATTCGAGCATGAAAAGTTTGTCCTCTCTATTGTTGATTACATGAAACATGCTGAAGGAATCATTCGTGAAAAGGTCGATCTTGAAAATCAACTTAATTTGTAATGTTTATAGGAAAATAAGGATTGATTTGATGAAAGATTTTAATAGATATGTTGCGATTAAGAACAAAGAGATCATGGATCTTAAGGCTCAAAGAAATGAGTATAGAAAATATTTTGATGGGTGTATGGACTTCAAGCTTCACGAGCTGAAGACGTCAAGGTCTATGTAGATGTTGGTTGAGAAGTACTTGGAGGGAAAGGCATTCTCCACTTACCTAAAGACCATTTTTGCTTTGGGTAAGATTAACCTTGATTTGGTGCTGGATGAAGAAGTTGACAAGGCTTGGAACAATAATGAGATGGAAAAGGTAGCTCCCAATTGGCATCTAGCAAAAAATGCATGTGATCCCTTGCCATCAACCTCTGAGACCTAGTTCAATGGTTAAAAGGAATATTATTGGTCGTTGTCTTTTATTTGACGTATTTTCTTGTTTATTTAGATTATTACTATTAATATTATTATTACCACCATCATTATAGCTTGTTTACCTTGGATGTCCAATTCATGATGTGGTATTTAAATTAAGATAATATTAATGCTTATTAAATTAAATTTCATATTATAATTTCAGATTAATCCGTATGAGCAGATTATATGGGATGATTCAGAACTATATGTTTGATGCAAAGTAAGATGATATGGACTTACAATAAATCCACCCTTTGTCTTCGCTTCGATAGTACTTTATGTCTTTATAAAATAAAATTAGTCAATATCTATATTCCTATGCTCGAAAAAAGAAATTTTGTAAGATATTGGAAACTAATTCTTTTTTTTTTTTAACATAATTTGTATAACGAGCTATAATATCAAATCAACATACATCGAATAGAATCCCAACACAAACAATAAATCAAATTAATTCATTCAACATAAAATCTTGAATTACAATGTGTATGTGACAAAAAGACTTCAATTAGACGTCCAAGGCAAGTACATCCAGCCGAAAAGGATGTATTAGATAGAATATTATTTTTTAATAATATATTGTTTAAAAACAATAGTTCCAATGATTTATTTTTGCTCAATAATTGTTAATATACATATTCTATTTTAAATTAATTTTTGTAAAATAAATTTATCCATATCTATAATACATAACTTTTTGGTAATTAAAAACTATTTTTCTTAACAAGATTTGTTGCATAGCATACTATACATAGTACTTGTATATTATATATTAATGTAGTGGAGTAAGGAATGTTCAATGTACATAGTAAACTATTCATGATCCAGTTTATTTATGATGTGCAAGAGTAGTTAGAAGAATTATTAAATTATTAACAACACAAGTACGTGGAGTTGACGAATGTGTCCCAACTATTCTCTACCCACGTTGTTTCGTACTAAGTAATTTACCTTTGTGATTGTATAGTATAAAAAAAGAGTAAAAAGTAAAAGGACCCAGCAAAACAATGAAAATTTTTTATTTGTTTTGTGGGGGAAAAGGGACCAAAAAAAGGACTTCCAAAAATTTTCTATCGGAAAATTGGACGTCCATCAGTATCAATTTTGTTTTTTTTCTTCAAGAATACAGTGAGGGAATATAGATTAATATCGAATATTCAGATAGGAAATGAATCCAAGTTTCTTTTAACTAAATCATAGGGAAATTGAATCTTCCGACCATTCAAGTAGATGAAAATTAGGAGAAAAAAATGGCATAAAAACACCAACAGAAACTAGCTGATAATAAAAGCCAGAAAAGACTAGCGACTAGAATCATCCTACTCGTCACCATCAGAATCTCCAACGTGGTATGAAGTGTCACCATGAATCAATACATAATTTCCCGTCCCCCAAGTCACTATCGACAATGATGACCAGGTCTCAATCACGTCCAATACCTTGGTTTTTTAAAACATGCTCTTGAAGCATCTCATATATCTTCATCAGTGGTGGATCTTGAAGCAGTATTGTACGGAATTGATCCATGGAGAGGGTATTAGACATCCTACATAACAGCAACTAGACTTCATCTCGAAGGGCTGAAATCTCTTCCCTCTATGAGGAGTACATCTACTCAACTCTCGTGGGTGATGCAGGGAGAGTAGAAGGAGATCCATTCACAAAGAGCCTTCGTTGACTCCCAGACATTGTAAAGGATTGGAGGCAGAGAATGGAATGTGGGGGCTGAATAGATTGTAGTGGATTTTATAGAGATGGACTTTCCGTAGGGTCTTTTGGTAAGATTAACCCTAATCTCCTCTTATTAAGGTGGGTAACTACACATTATAGGTAGTTGTTCCCAAATTAAATTCGGTGTCCTCGTAGAGATAGCTGATCTTTACTTGATACCCAGTTCCAAAATTTATTTATGTGAACGTAGCTTGAAAACCCGAAACCCAGAGAATGCCTCCCTATAAAAACTTTCATATTTTTGATGGAAGTCCACTTTATCGGCTAACTAAATATATATATCGTCCAATTAGATAAATTATTTTGGATGAACATCGCATAGTCACAATTTAATCTCTACCCATGACATAAAATATAAGTCAAAGTGACCAAGAACAAACAAAATTACAAATGTGGCCATCATACTGTATAAAATAAATAATACCTATCCATAAATGAGTTGTATTATTAAGATCAGATCCATAACAAATATTTAGATGAATACATGTTGTATAATTAATGTTATGAATACTAACACAATATCAAGTTTATAATAAATCTTATTTTAATCAGGTTCACCTAATTACCACTATAAATTTTGAATGGATAATAATGATTAATATATCATCTGGAAGAAAAAAAAAAGGAAAATAATTATTCTCTGAAAAAAGAATTCTTGGACTTTCAAAAAAATATTATTGGGATTATCAGTTCTAAATACATACTTCATAATACGTAAGAAGGGAAAACACATTTTTATCTCCAAAATTTATCAAAGTAAATGTATTCCTCCTAAAAAATCATTTAAGTACAAAAAATACCATCACTTGTTGGGATTTGAAAGGAAATCCATCCTTTTGGCCACGTCAACACTTCTCCTACACATAGGAACTAAACTATCCAACTATACTTGTATACAAAATCCAAAAATTAAGGTCGAAATAAAATATGTGAGGAATTCAAACTAAAATATGAGCCCCAACAATGAACCAGACTACTCATAATAATCTAATCTAAACAATTGTATCTTAGTGTTTGACAAAAAAGATCAAACATCCTAAGAATTTTAATCCACCTCTAATCTAAACTATTCAAGGGACTCTTGGTGCCATGTTCTTGGTTGCCCCACCAGTCATTCCAAAAGCACCTTGACGATTAATGTAACCACCATTAATCTGACCTTTGATACCCATTACCCCCCGATTAGACGGTCCTCCGCATAGAACGTGTTAGTGTGAATTGGATGTGATGAGAACCGGTGAAAACCCTTTGTCATATAGGGATAGATGTGAGCTGTTTGCATGCCCCATAATAAATTCATTCTAGGATACTTAATCCAAGTACCCTTTCATTCTCCCTCCGAATCTATCTCTATATAACCCCACAATTTAGACAAAAAGGGATCATGCAAACACTAATTTTGTTAGGATGTTTGTTCCTAACAAAAGAACGGTTGTTGCGAATGTAGGAGATTTCTACAAACTTCCTAATCATCTGTCTCAAGAGATCTTCGCTCTGGTGGCTTCTTGGTCAACTGTGGACCATGCACATGCAAAAATGGTGTAAGCTTGCGATCAAGTTGTTATCTTTGTCTTTTTCATCTTCTCGCAAACTAGTTTTTTGGAACCTACCTTTGCAAATGTAGAGGATTCTACGAATTATGCGATGATAACTATGTTTACACTAAAATAACTGTGAAAAGGTTGTATCCGATTACCGAAGATGGTCTTATCGGATATCCGAATCTTGTGAGGAGATGCCATGTCCCCATGAATCCAAAAGTTCTTTTTGTTGTGGGGATGTTCTGACTATTTAATAACTGTTGTTGATGCAACGTGTCTTACTTTCATTACAATTTATGAGGCATTTTCTAGCAATTGAAGGTAACCATTTCAGGCATTTTTAACTGCCATAAAATGTCATTTTCAGCAATTAGGAGTGTGTCGCCATTTTGAGTGCCAGGAGGGACTTTTTTGGCAATTTTCCGGAACTACCAGAAAAGTTTTCTGACAATTTTTCAAGCATTTTGTGGCAATTTTATATTTCCAAAAATAGAAAAAACCCTCTATGAACAAAGTCATTTTCTGACAATTTTAGAACCATTTTCTATTAGTTTTGAGCAAATTCCTCGTTTTAAAAAAGAATTTAATTTATAATTTTTCTATATTGAAATTTTAATTTAATTATTTAATAAATATATATATAAATATTATTCATATTAATGAATAAATTAATCAAAATAAAGTCAAATTAATGACAAAGCCAATGATTATTTACTTAATCTTAAAAAGTAATAATATATTCTTGGATTTATAAAGAAAATAAATTCACTTAAAAGAGCTTTTGAAAGCGATATGGGATTGATCATCTATTTTGTATTTTCTGACAATTTTTGAAATGGTAAAAAAAAAAAAAAAAGGGCCAGAAAACACTATTTTTCCGTCGACCCTCTCAGTTGGTAGAAAATACAATTCAAACTGCCAGAAAACTCCTTGTTTTCCTAACAGTCTCCATGTCTGCATAACAAGTGAAAAAATTCCACCACAAAAGTAATTTCCTGGCAGTCCAAAAAACGTTCGCCAGAAAATCCTTCTTTTCTTGTCGTGTTTATTATGATTTGTCATAAGTTATTCTTATTATTTTTATTGAATCTTGCATATTAGCTTTTATCGCTGGCTTTCATTCATACCAAATGACTGTGATTATGATCTAACACAGACTTCTAAAGGTGCATAGCAAAGTGTGTGGGATTCAAGACGGTTGGGTTATGTCTGATAGTTATCCGAATATAGAAATCTATTTGTGTGCCTTGAATTTAATCTATTCAGAGAGCATTGGTCCCAGGAACTTGATGTGCCTAAATCAAGGATTCGACTTCACTTTAGCTCAACAGTTTATTATATTCTAACATTAAATGATGCCAAAATATCATGTATTCATGATCCATTTTTTTATGTGGACGTCCGTTTTTGCTATGAAATGCGGTGCATTTCACTGTTGAAACTGAACATAGTTTATATTACAATTATGGACAATTATATATAATCAGTTTCCGATTACGATATATTGTGATGGTTATACTTGGTTTTATTTACGCTTTCTTATATAAATTTCATTAGATAATTAATCGCGATGTTGTAATATATGGATGTCTATAAGGGTATATACATCCTTTTTAAGACACATAAACTCACGCGAATGTGTGGGTAGGAAAAAATAAAGATAAGATTGGAAGGGATCGCTGGCCTAATAAGAAAGAAAACATTAAACGTGTGGAGATGTCCAGTTTAAATGAAGATGCTCTTATCTAAAGTGTGGGCGGAGAAAATTATTGGATCCATGACTGTCACCATGATGGACGTCCAAAGTGCATTACATTTAAAAATGAATATAATCATTTTATATGCTAGCTGATAGTATTATTTTGCACATAAAAAGATGTATGTTCTCATAGTTCTTTTATAAGATTCGGTCAATGGTTAGAATTTAAATCGGTATTCAGAAAACTTATCAACATTACATAATAGTACTATTTCTTTTTTTACCATTAAAAATAATATGTTTTCACTGTATTATTATATAAGAAATATAGAAAGTTAACTGTGAACAAGATGAGAACATAAAACATAATAAAAAAATGTAACAAGTTATTATTATAGAAAATCCATGGTGTAGTTTAATTAGTTGTTTGTATTATACGTTTTTATTTGTTCTTATCAACAACAAAAAAGATGAGTGTGTATTTATTGCTCTATAAGGTGTAATGCTTTGTGTTTAGGATTTAGGTTAGGTTCTATTTTGGTCGTCTAAATTTCAAGAATTTAATCTGAAATAGAATATTTATTCGAATTCATCAATGATCTAAAATTTGTATATTTTTCTCCAAATTTTAAAATATGAAATAAACATATACTAGTTATGAGAGGAAAAGAGACTTTGTTTTAGTGTAATATAATTATCATTTTTTTTCTTAAAATGAGTTTACAAGCAAATATTATCTATGTTTGCCTAACGATAATGATGGCTGTAAACTATTTATTGGATGTCCATGTGTGTTGGGCAAAAAATAGTGAAAAAACTGGAATTGTTGACCAAATCATTTTCTATTCCTAGATGATCCCAGTTAAATGAACAGATGCGTTATGTTTAGTTAACAGTGCCAAGTGCGTATAAAATATTAATTACTCATATTTATTAGGCATGACTTGATTCATTGGAAGGTATCTTAAAGGATGCAGAGGCAGTTCTCGAAGGCCTATTTATGCCCCACCACTTAACAAAACCATGGCACACCCTAATCCAAGAAAGATAGAGGATCTGAGATGGAAGAGAAAACTATTCGAGAGATCGGCTCATTTTTCAGAACGCTATGCACATGTTGTAAACGAAGTTGCTGATGATATTGATGCCATGAATTTGACGATTGCAGAGCTAGAAGGCAACCTGAAAGAGTTGAAGGATGCGTTGGCAGCGAAGTTAGCTGTCAACGATAAGATGGTGGATGCTTTCTTTGATTCCATGAATGAGGTTGGGCAAGTGAAGAAGGAAAGAGACCATCTGAAGAATCTGGTCGCATAGCTTAAAAAAAAGAGGTATGATCTGATGAGAGAATATAATGATTACGCAGAAGGGAAAATCAAGGAGATTAAGGGGTTAGAGGCTAAGAACAATAAATATAGCTCTTATTTTGATGAGAATGGGGACTTTAGACTTCTTAGTCTGCATCATTCTAATGTTGTGCAAGAAATGGTTGTTAGACAATGGTTGTAATTAAGAAAGGTAGACTTGTAGGGTTTGTAAGAAGGATATTTTTAATATGCACAAAAATACACTCC
>JAOXNR010001087.1:0-10316 GCA_028571225.1 Parsonsia alboflavescens
TTCCTAACATAATTGCCAATTTCGAGAAATAGTGGTCTATTCAAGACATATGTGGTCAACCTCGAAATTAAGTAAATTGGCTTTTTTTAAAAAAATAAACAATTTCATAAGCATGTAATTAGATATTTCCATAACTCATTTACCTTAATTCTTTTTTATAGGGAAAATGAGGCTCATTATTACACTCTATGTCGTAGTCATTCATTTGACACAGAAAAACTTAGGATGAAATATGCACCTTTGATATAGCCTGTGCTCTTGTGTTCGTCTTTGAATTCAATTGCAGGTCTGGATGATGTGGTTGTCAATACTCCTACTAGTAGAAGGTTTGTCGGAAGACACAAGAGGCCCGCTTCCTCTCTCGGATTGAACAATACTGTCGAAGGAAAACGTGCTCCCTATATAAAAGAAAAGGACATAATCGTGCCACCTGTCTATATGCTCACAACATGGAAGCCCAACATCTCGAAGAAAATGATCTAATAGCGAATGACTTAAACAATGAAGTGCCCATATCTCCCTCGAATTCCACACAACAATCTTTCGGGACAAATTTTGTTAATGTTCATGTCAATATCTTTGTGGAGAGTGTGGATTTTTGTCCCAACAATATCAATGTTGGCAAGGTTCATGGTAGGTAAATGTTATCATTTTAACAAACAGTGAATTTACCATTTAATTTAAATTGCATGTTTGTCATTGAATGAAGGCCACGATCATTTGACTTGTCCAAGCACAGTGAATACAGAAACCACATCCAACACCATTTGCAGCAAAATCCAACAGAATAACAATTATGATTCCAACAAAAGCTTTTCAAATTTTGAAGAGAACCAATAACAACATCTTACATCTCTACCCTATATCTTAATCCTGAATGCATACTGCAACAGCCCACCTAGATCTAAATCCATCCCATAAAAGCAGTCCTTCGCTACAACGACGAGGCCTTCCTCGCTATGTTCCACGAAGTATATACTAACTGGAAGTCTTCAATGATCTGAAGCTTCAAAACAATCAACTCCAACAATTCAGTGGGAAGATTGACCTAATATTTTTCAACTCCATTCTCGGCCATATCTCTTATTCTTCTTTTGCAGTTATGAAATTGGGAAAATAAATTATAACAAGCAAGGTAGGAAAAGAAATGTGCAAACACATTTTGAGACATGGATTGGTGATTTCGAGATAGAAGCACATGCATTCGAGACAGGATCCCATGCATTTCGAAACATAAAGAAATTCTAGCCAAAAAATCCATTTCGAGACACAATATGCATTTCGAGACACAAAATAGAAATTTCGAGACAAACTATATATTTCCTAACACAAAAAAGCCATTTAGAGATTTACATAAATCTTTTCGAAATGCAGATTTTCTATTCTTAACAAATCATTTTCAACCCAAGTATTCAATCGAACACAACACAGTTTAATTCATGCATTTCGGTACAAGTATATACTATAAAAATCTTACATTTCGTTACCTATATTGTAAAATCACACTTGGAAGGTGAGCTTCGATGAATCGGAAGTGAGAAAGAAATGAGGAAGAAGACATCTTGGTGAAAAAGAAGACGAAGCGAGAAGGAATGACAAAGAAGAAGAGGGAAAATTCTACAATGGGGAGGGTTTAAGTCTACAATAAAGATTTCGAATGGTGGTTGTGTCACTGTCATTGCTATTTGTCAAATCAATCGAATACATCTATGATGTGCCTTTGGAAAATTCATACAATGCTGACATAGTGAAATAACTACAGGGCATGTATACGGATTGATATAAATATATATATATATATATATATATATATATATATTATTTACATTGATATAATATACATTTATCATTAGTGTATTATTATTTACAATATAAACAAAAAAAATTCTACGGTTGCGATGGAAAATAATTTACAATATATAGATTATTCACATTGATATAATATACATTTATCATTAGTGTATTATTATTTACAATATAAACAAAAAAAAATTCTACAACTGCGATGGAAAGTAATTTACAATATATATATATATACATAAAACTAGGAAGCTGTCAACAAATTGCTCCCCAGTAGCATGAGCCATGACATCTCATCCCTAATGCCCTGCACCATAGGGAGTGTGTAAGGCAAGCAGGGCATCTCGTTAACATGCCCCGCATCAGCTGTGTCATGTAGTAGCAGATGTAAGCGCGCAGTTTGTACCGTCTGACTTAATAGGAATGGAGTTCTTCGATGCGTCAGGGACTTGAAGAAAACCCACAGTGAACTTCTGTGGTTGGGGTCATCTTGTCCTCTCATAAAAGCCAACATGTTGCAGTAATTGTGGCAACATCGAACAGATCGGTGCCATCCAGTCCAATCAAGAGGCTTAAGGCCAAGGCTAATGGTTTCGGATCATACAATGTAATTCGAGACCCGTCTAGTTAGATCTTGAGTAACACCAAGTATGAGTGTAGGCAATAAGGTATCAATATCTATATACACAGTACAAATATTAAATCAATTACTATTAAATAAACCATAATTTAAACCAAGAGTTTTGTAGAAAATGAAGTGAAATACCCCCTGTGCCTCCCACCATGCTACCTCTCCCACGTCCTCATCTCCCCCAACTTAGTCAGTGACAAAAGCATTGAAGTCGTAGGTCCCTAGAACAGCTTGAGATGCTCTGGTCTACTCCCATGCACCTCAAAGAATGTTCTATAATTTGAGTTAGTTAAAAATCGATGTTGTAACTAGCGTAAATAAAATAGAGATCAATGCTATTTTTAACTACGTACGTAGAAGTATGTCCGAGTGAGTGCGAAAAGGGCTTGGCAGAGGTAAAGTGAACTGGTCCACCTTCGCAACCTCGTCATGAACTGGTCCACCTAATCGTCCTTGATGTACTTCGAGATGGATTTGACGTTCTTAAGGTCATCCCCGACAAATGACCTGCCCTCCCGATCGCGCGACTATAAAAAATTTAGTTAGACTATGAAACGGGAAAGCTACAAAATGCAAATTAATCATAAAAAGAAAGTGAATTACTTCTTTGAAGCTCTAGTGTTGTAGAAGGCATCCAATCATGTCCGGTCGAGGGTGCAGGAGCAGGAATCCCCTCCTGGACCTCTCGCAACTCCACGGCAGGAGGAATTTCCCTCTGCACCTCCAACACTCGAGTCGTCCTCGACTCCTTCTGTAGCCTGGACGACTTGATGTGATGGGTCGGGTCAGTGTAAGATGATCGTACACCTGCAGCCAGGGCATTGGAATGACGTGTACGACTAAGCTCCTAATAAAATGTACAAAACAATCATTAAAAATAATGAACAGTACTTTAAAAGAATTAATCGGCTGACAATTACTATAAAATTCTTTAATAATAAAATAAACGAGCTACATAGACTAATGTTCCCGAATTTACTATCCAAAATTTACCTGGATAGTCTAGCTGGGACTATAGGAGATGTTGGGATCAGAGCTAGAGTCGGAGGAACCCATGGATCCTCTTCTCGACTAACAGGTGCATCGACCTAGTATTTAAAAAAGAGAGGAACCATTTTAAAATTAAAAATTAGATAAAAAATAGTAACCAAAATTTTAGATTGGTTTACAATCCAACATTCACCTGGGTGGTGTCGTCGGGGACTATGGGAGATGTGGGGTCGAGAGATGGAGCCGTTGGAACCACTGACAAGTCTCTCCGACTGACTGTGCATCGGTCTATTATTTAAAAAGAGAGTAACCATTATAAGATTAAAAATTTTATAAAAAAGTAATCGAAATGAATAATGATTTACGAACTAAAATTTACTTGCGTGGTGTTGACGGAGATTATGGGAGATACTAGGCTATGGATAGCCATCGGTCGGACTAAGACATCAATGGAGTGTGTAACCAAGGTTTTTAAACTCGAGAGTTTAGGTAAACTTGAATCATAAATGCGACTCGTAAAATTATAGAGTTTATGTTCTTGTTATTATATATATATATATATCATTAGAATAAAATAAATATCCCAACAAATGGAAGAAACAAAGTCTACAATAAAAATTGATAATCAATTCTAAATTAAATGACAAAAAACCTAACAAGTTTTAGAAAATTAAAATCCATCCAACATTGTTTAAAACATTAACAATCAAAAGCAAATGTCGTGAAAACATAAAAAACTAAATCAATATTAATAAAAACATAAAAATTAAAATTTTGATACATTAGTACTTAAAAAAAATTTAGGTTTTATTAGATAACATAATTGGAACATAGAGTATGTCAACGTAAAAGTTATTTAAAATGTTACAAAAGTTTAAAAATTAAATTTATCTGTATTACACAAATATGAGATATTTTATAAATGTATTAGTAAAATACACTTGAATAATATATTTATATTCATATGATCTTATTTTGGAAAAAAAGTGCAATTTTAATAAAAAACTGGAAATATATAAAACACGTTAACTAATGAATATTAAGAGGTCAACTAGAGAATTGGTAGACGCGTTTGGTTGTTATTGTGTATGTTTAGGTTCAAATCCAAATGATCATGCGATTGGTTAAATTTTTTTGCGCAGCATTTCCATTTTTGTTATCTCTCACCAACACATCGAGCCGACGCTTGATATGCGTGAGTTGCTCGAGGATCTCAGCCTGTGTCCCCTCGAGCTACATGAGTTGTTGGAGGATCAGGTCATGCCTCTGTAGTAACCAGTCCTCAAGTTGGCGGAATATGATCTCGACCCTAGCTATGGGTGGAGGCTATAATTATAAAACACAGTTAGAATCCATCTGTGATCATTTCCGTGAGGTGGGGGGGGGGGGAAGGGGGTTTATTTAAATAGGAAGAGGTACATACCTGACGTCGACTCCTCTTGTGTCGAGTCAGGCTGGGAGAGGGATGTCTACTCCTCTGGTCCTCAGCTAGAGGGCTCAACGGTGCGGCCTCTATCCGTGGACTCATAACCTAATCACAAGACAACGAAACCCGCAAAGTAAATACAATCATGTTGAATAGAACCGATTAATCTACTGTAATATCATAAAATATCACGAGATACATATCATCCGTCAAATCATATCCGATCTCGTCGGACTGATCAACTAATCTCAATCAATCCTCTTCTCAGCCACATCTCGATTAGAACGTGGGATTTAAAATAAAATAAAAGTAAAGTATCAATAATCTTCATATTTAGCATTATACAAAATTAACTTAAATTATGAAAATTGTGATTAGTCTAACTTGATCAAACGGCGGAATCAACAATGAGTTGGGCAAATAATTACCATTGCATGTCGTTACAATATGTGGGATACGGGCGAAATCAGCCCAGTATGACTGTTGCTGCTTCGCCTGATCAGCCTCCATGTGTAGGGAGCTAGCATGCACCTGTAATTGGCAATTTGATTTAGTGATAATAACTAATTTTGAAAATGAAAGTGAACATTGATAAGGTATCCACTTACCTCATGAAGTAGTTAGGCCCAGTCGGGTGAGTGCCCAAGTCGGGGACGTCGAAGGGCTAGACACCTTTGGAGTTGTGGACCTATGTGGAAGGGGCCACGTCTAGCCTCACATTGGGCATCCTTACATAGTTGAGGATGCAAGGATGAGAAGTGATCGTACACCCACCACTAATTAAAGTTAAGATTAAAAAAATTTCAATTAAGTATTTAGAGAATTTAAGAAACACCATTGATATACGAATGTAATTAATAATATGAAAACTTACCAAGTATCTCTTCGAGATGTCCTCGGAGATGGCCTGTCTAGAGAAGTGCACCATCATGCTTCACCCAATCATTCCCCGTGGGAACTGCTCTACAGTCTCCAAATCATCTAACATCCTCTATACATAAAAGGGGATAACTGTAGTTGGCTCTCAGGTGAGTGTCTAATGATCTATGATGATGTCGTATGCCAATCTCAGGGCATCATCGACAGACAGCTATCCTACGGCCATGGCCTGCCACATCCTCAACATCACATATGGGGTAATCGGATTGATCCCAATCAATCGAGCCATGGCAGAATCCGCCGTCAGTGGCCTATGAATAATACGTCGGTCTACTATTCGATAACGTAGACCGGTGAGGAGAGCGTATTCCTGGAGGCCCAATCGGTGTAACTAGCCTCCGATGAAGAACCACATCTCATCGGGTCGGGCACGGTCTAAAATGACCTCCCATCTCAAGATATACAAGGTAGCCTGGGCGTAGTATGCTCAACGATAATGGGGAAGATCTACCGTGTATCCAAAGGGGCCCGTCCGAAAACGCTCTAGTGCCCCATGGAGTCATAGCTGGTCTATAGTATGTGTAATGGTCGAATACTTAGGGTGCGAGCTAAGTGTACTCCCGACAGGCAAGGCGGGATCGTGTCGGAGTTGAAAAGTATGCTGGGTGGGATCCATATCTCTATAGTAAAGGAACGAAGGAAAAAGTTGATTAAAAAAATTTCATAGAATTAAACTCCCTTTTTTCGAGACACAAGTGGTCGACCTCTAGGATGTTTTTTTATCAGAGAATTCTTTATTTTGAGTGTGGAATGTAACACGATAAGTGTCTCTGAAACCATGAAGACTGTGACGGCTTCATGTTTCCTTTGTGCATGTGCACAAATGGATCCATCAGTGATTTGAGTTCCTCTACTGCATCATCAGTATCGTTACCAATCAAGCTTGTCAAAGAAGCCCGTATTTATTTTGAAAGACTGCTTTTCCTTCTGAAAACTAAGTTCAATGGATTCTGGGGGAGAAGTTACTGAAATCAATGAACATTCGACAATACCTGAGCTAATAAGGTTACTATTTTCCTCATTTCAACAAAAAGAATTTAAGTTGGTTGAAACTATATGGATAAAGCGAGAAACACTTTCATGAATGTGCCCAGTAAATCCGAAATTTGCCAAGAGCATCTCTCTCGAGACTTGCACGTTTGATGCTAGAAGGAAAAGTAGTCTTTCAAAATAAAGACAGGCTTTTTTGACAAGCTTGATCAGTAACAATACTGATGATGCAATAGAGGAATTCAAATCACTGATGGATCCATTTGTGCACATGCACAAAGGAAACATGGAGCCGTGACAATACGGTTTTGAAATACACTCTTTGTGTCCTTTACTGTAGTGCCCCATGGAGCCGTAACACCTCGACAGTATATCTAATGGTCGAATATTTAGCATGTACACTAAGTGTATTCCCGGCAGACACAATGCTAATTAGAAAAATTATATTCAAAAAGAAGGAAAAAAAAGTTATTCGCATTTACGTCGTATTTAAAATTTAAAGTCTAATTTTTAGTAGAACACCTATCTTTTATTTATTATTTCAAAAAATTTGTAAATCTTTACGCAAATGGATATTTTTTAATCTAAATAAATTAAGCTACAACTGAATAAAATTATTTTAAATATAATTAATTATAATGTATTTATTAGTACAGTGTCATTTATTTATAAAAAACAATAACTCTAAATTTTGATGTTGAAAAAATTAATTATCACATTCAAATTAATTAATTAATAATAATATTATTAATTAATAAATAATATTATTTCCAGACACAACCTATAAACATTTCAAGAATACAAAAGAAAAATAATTCGAGATACAACCTAATATTTCGAGACTCATCCAAAAGTATTTCTAGTCACAACCAATATTATTTTGAGACCTACGGTTTCTAAATTAGTTAACCAAGAATTTCCAGATACATAACATTTCGAGACCCATTATAAACACAATGTATACCTTTCGAGACCCATTATAAACATTTTCGAGACACAAAATTCAAATTCATAACCATGCAAGATCCAATACAATTAATCCATGCTTTGAACAAACTACAAATTCGAAGTTAAACAAACAAAATCATGCTTTCAAGAAATAAAAATACATAATGTCAATACCGAAGCTTCGCATTTTACCAACTACCAAAGCTTAAATATTCTAACATATTCGACATAAAATCAGGATTCAAGTGTGAAGAAAACCTATTGGGAATGTTGTGTCGATGACGAAGAGGTGAGTGGCCGGAGGTGGAGTTATACCAACGGCGATCGATGGCACCATCAATGGGTATGTCGCGAAGAATTAGGGCTGCTTTAGTTAGGGAGTGAAGAAGAAGAAGGGAAAGAAAATGAGGGTGGAAGAAGGGAAAAAGGGTAAGAAAATGAGAGTAGAAGAAAAAGGGAGAGTTATAAGGTGAGTTATGGCGGTGAAGAAATCGTCGCAAAGAAGGAGGGCCACTTCGGTTGAGAGTGAAGAAGAAGAAGGGAAAGAAAATGAGAGTGGAAGAAAAAGCTTGTGTTATCCGGTGAGTTATTATGGCGGTGAAGAAATCGAAAGGTAGGTGGAAAGTTTCAGCAAGAATCGAAAACGTGAAGATGAAGAATTGTGTCTCAGTTTGAGCAACATGTCTCGATTTGGGTATTGAAAAAAGAAGGGTAAAGACATAATTTCTCATTTTTGGAGTAATTTTTATTATAAAAAAATGTTAAAAAGTCAATTTGGGTTTAGGATGAAATTGGGTTAACCTAAATGGATAGAAATGAAATGTTTACCGAAATTAGATAAAATTGAAATTGAGTCAACCCATTTGGATATATTTAGGAATTTCTTCCTAATATGAAGTCTAAAATTTATATTGTGATGGGTCCGGAATTAACCCAGCACATGGATTTAATTTTAGGGGTTCCTGATAAAATTTTCACATAAAAAATTGGTTCTTTATGTCTCAGATAAAGATAGGCAACAGTAACCTGATTATTGAGAATGATAATTTGGGAATAATTTGACTGCTGCAAGCTAGAGAATGGGATAGGTTACAAGCTACTACGATTATTCAAGACTATTTGGATTTGGTTCCTCAATTTCAGAGCGTTGAATTCCTCTTTATTCGTTAATCCATAAATAGTGTGACTCATAATTTAGATATGTTATTTTTATCTAATTGCTTTTCTTTCCCTATATGTCCGCTAGACTATATACTTTCTTGTCTATTGCCTCTTGTTACATTGGAAGCTAAATGGATTTCTAGCCGCTGTATTGTCAGTTGTTTCTGTCAAACACACACAAAAAAAAAAAAAAAATTGCATTTAATTATTCATTGTAGGAGTTTGGATTGGATTATTCTCTCGTCTCTATAAAAAGATACCAAAGCATATTCTAAAGAGGATCAGAGAACCATGCCACTTGACAATTTCTTTGAGATCTGAACTATTCCTTCCTTCATTCCTCGTTTCCAATGAGTAAATAAATCATCATCGCCCCCAGAGGCATAGGCGAGCTGGTAAGATTGACGTGACGTTTGGTTAACTACAACGACAGGTTGGGGTTCGAAATCCATCGGGAGTAGAACGAAGGCTCTCAACGGTTGGTTCACTTCAAACGGCCATTGCCCCCCCGTAGCGTCCTCTCCGTCAGTCCTCTGCCAGTTCGTGCACATCCCTGATTTACATCCCGCTGGCACGAGGGGCCTTGTCGTGACTAGTGGGAGGGGTTTCGCCCGTAAGGGACTTTCCCCTTCAATCCAAAAAAAAAATAAATCATCATCGCATATACTGTATGGGTTATACTTAATTATGAAAGAAGATATTCTTTCTCAGATCAATAATGAAAAAAAGTTCATTTTGGCTAAGCTTTCCTTCGAAATCTATTTCAATTACCTATTATTGCACTGGCAGCACTCACGCCATCTAATTTCATAATTCCTATCCTACAGATTTGAATATTCTAACAATTCAAAATAGAAATAAAAAAATTAGTTAACTTATTCATTTTAAATTTAATCATAACAATTTATTAATAAAATTTTAACTAATTTAAGAAATAAGACAATCATTTTTGGATAATTTAAAATGAGACATTCAATGCCAGCTAGATTGAGTATAAAGTATAAAATTCTAAGTCAACTACAAGCATTTCTTTTTCCAGCCAATGCATCACACTTTTTTTTTTAAAGAATACGCATTCCATTTAAAAAAGAATGTTATTTAAGGAAGAGAATCTCATTTCAAAATAAATGTCGTTTACACAATTAAAGACAAAAAGTAGTATTGAATTACTTATTTTATCCTTTCTTTGTTAAACTTCCTTTCAATGTTTTCTAATGCAATTAACTACACTACACTATACATCCTAATTTTTAAATTAACCAATCAAATAAAGGAAAGAGAAGACAAAAGGAAAGAGAAAATAAAGGTGGGTGCAATTTAAGGTAAATTAAAGAGGGGCAAACTTGTCTTAAATGGGTAATGTTGTGATTACTTTAATTATGGTGGAAAAGGAGAAAATCCCATAGGAAATTTGTCATGCAGCTGTAAGCA
>JAOXNR010001089.1:0-10314 GCA_028571225.1 Parsonsia alboflavescens
CTTCTAAACCCATGCTTCTAAAATATGAAAGATTCCTTTGTTTATTTATAAATTTATTTATCTTTTATTTGATAAAAAGTAATAAGAAATTTCATAGTAGACTTATTTAATGATATAAATATTTTATAATAAATGCAAATATGCACCAGAAGAATTTTACCAAAAATCAAAAATAAATTCAAAATTTATAGAAAAATGAAAAGAATTATTATTAAATATTAAGTAATTTAAAAGTCTTATTTATCTAACTATACACACTAATTGTCGTAGGACAGGACGACCACGAAAGTTCTCTTCTTCCTCTTCCGTTATTTTGTTGTCCACCTTTCTCTTCTAATTTTTGTTTTTTCTTTCTTCCTTTGTCTTTTCTTGCCAAGTGTACAATGTCGTGTTAGATTCCACCCCCTTCATCACAGCTTAAGCTATAGTACATAAAAATGAGGGTTATCTGGCCAAAGGTTTGTGGGCCATGGCCATGACTCTCTTTCCCCTGCTACTTTGTTTGAAATTAAATTTTTATATTTCTATTTTAAATTATTTCAAAATGAATGTTTCGTTTTTTAAATTAATTAAAATTTTTTTAAAAAATTAATATTATTATGTATATAATGAATCAGTCAATTCATTTTTTAAAAATTTGTGCAAATCAAGATAGAACATTCAATTCTGAATGGATGGAGTATATCTCTAGGGTGAAACAATTGCTCAAATAAAATGAGGTGAAGAAATTCCATGCTAGAAAAGCATGCCCTTTCAAAGGTTCTTCTTTCTACCATTCCTCTCGGCGTCCTGAGTACGAAAGATTCTTTCTTTCTTTGCAATTTCATAAATGAAAAGCAATTTCATATTTGGCATTTGTTCTGAAAGAATATCATCCTACATACATGTGGAACTCATAGCTCGCTCCGCTACTGATTGTCTCAGGATCCTAGAGAAGCTGATGTAAAAGAAGAGTCCCCTTTCCCCGCAAGAATTCAAGTACTCCTTCCGGACACAAAAAGGAAGAGAAAATGTAACGGTTAAAGAAAGGAAGGGATACTATATGTGTCCATTGGGGCTAGTCCAGCCTAGCCCAACCCCAACCCCAACCCCAAGGATAAGAGAATTTAAAGGGTTGGGATGGATCGGTTCCATTTTCTGAAGGGTCATCAAAATCTTAATCCAATCAAACCTCACAAGGGCCAAGGGCCAACCTTTTGTTTATTTAAAAAATATTTAATATAAAACAATTCAATGTTTAATAAATAATTTGTATAAAATTTTCATCTTTACGATACAATTTATGAAGTGGAAAAAAGAAAACAAATAATATGTCACCAAATATATAACCAAGTGAACGTGCCAACAAGTTATTCTTGTATCGAATTACTTTCCCATCCCAACAAACAGCAACAGGCAACAAGTTATTCTTGAATCATATCACCAAACACATAAAAGAAGCGTAATATCATTCATGACCAACTATTTTTGTCAGTAAATGTCAACAACTTCTCAGTTTTCAAAACAAATCCTTCATTCATTTTTCTTATAGATTAATCATATTCAATATAGAGAGGAGAAACTAATTTTTCTACACTCCCAAATGGAATACTTCCAACTTCAAGAACGTTTGAATCAACTTTGGATATTGTTTGCTTAATCTTCTCATCTTCATCTAAATCAATAGAATAAGAAAAAAAAAACAATCAATTAACATTAAGTTTTCAAGTACTAAAAAACAACAACTGTCAATTCCTTAAATTAGACAAACAACATATACTTGTATGAATTGGGGAAAAGCCATGACACCAATTTCAAATGCAAATCAGTGTTTGTACTTTCTCTAGAAGAATAGAGGATCTATACTTAGTTAAAACTCGAGATCTTATACTGAATGCTGGCTCTAAAGCAATTGTAGTGATTGGAATACTAAGAACATCACAAGCCATAATAGAGAGTTGAGGATATTTCTTTTCCTTCCCTTTCCAATAGCAAAGAACATCCAATTTTTTATTTTGCTCATAATCAATTTTTCCCTCTTCAAAGAAAAGATCCAATTCTGACTAACCAACACTTGAAATTGTTTCACTCTCAAATTCTTTAAATTCCTATAGAAACACAATTAATAAAATAAATTAATTAGAGTCAGTAATTGAATAGCTAATAAATTTTATGAATAAATAAAGCTAAAAGATAAGGAAATGAAATGATCATAAACTATAAAAAAATTTCAGCAACTAAATAAGGAAAGATATCAAATTTAATAGTTACCATAAAATCAACAAAGCATAAATTAGATCTTACATTAAATATCTTTGAGCCTTTGGATTTACTTCCTCCACTTTTGAATGAACTAGAACCACTAACACTTGTTGAAGATGGAGCGCTTTCATAGTTTTCAAAGAGTTTATATAACTTACTCTTCACCCTTTCAAGTTTCTCTTCAGCCGTCTAAGGATTAATCTTTTTGTAACGAAACCTCAAAAATTGAAGCTTCATCAATCATCCTTGGATCTAAAGCTGCAACTAAAGCAAAAAGTATACTATACTCCTTCCAATACTTGTCAAACTTCCCCCTCATTCTCTTGGCCATTTCACTTATCACCTTGTCATCATTGTGCATATTTTCATTGAATATTAGTTCAATCTTATACACTTGCATGAAGTACAAATTAGAGGTGGGGAAATTTGAACCAGAAATCAAGTTTGTGGTTTCATAAAATGGCTCCAAAAACTCACACAATTTATCTCCTTTCCTCCACGCATCATGTGAGGGACAATAGTTATAATTTCTATCTTGTAATTGTAGACTAGAAAATGCCCTTTAATATTGAATTGCACTCTCAAGCATCAAATAAGTAGAATTTCACCTAGTTGATACATCCAATCTTAAACCAAGACCGACATCAATTCCTATCTGTTGCACACATTCTTCAAATTTTTTCATTCTTGAATCAGAACCCCTCACATTCTTGACACTTTCTCTAATCTTAAACAATGATTCTCCAAAAACTTTCAATCGTTCTTGAACAATTAAATTTTAAATATGGGCTGAGCATTGTAAATGAAAAAAATTCACCTTCACACAACAAACTACTTTGCAAACATAAATGTCTAGTCAAAATCTCTTGCGTGTTATCATTTGCTGAAGCATTATTTAGAGTGAGTGAAAAAACTTTCTTCTCAATTGCCCATGCTTTTAAACAATCATAGATAATGGCAGCCAACTCAACACCGGTATGATGTGGAGGCATATGACAAAAGTTAAGTATTTTACTACTTAACCTACAATTATCATCAATAAAATGAGCAGTTAGACAAATATACCCCTCAATTGTACATGCTGTCTACACATCAGAAGTCAAACATATTCTATTTGAAACCTTAGACATAACCTCTTTTAGTTTTGCCTTTTCTCTACTATACACTTGAACATCAACAACACAGGTATTTCTAGATGGCATAACAACTTCCGAATTTATGTAATTCACCCAATCTCTAAATCTATCATACTCAACAAATGAATAGGGCATATCATGTTTTATCACACTTTCAACAAGCATTTCACGCAATTTCATTTGATCTATTTTTTTAAGTTGTGCCTTTCCATCTTGAGCAATGAACATTTGCCCTATATCATGATATGAAATCATATTAAAAAATTTAATATGACGATGTAGATGTGAAGTTTCATAACTTTTTCCTTTTGAACCAGGTACTGAACCCACCTTGTATTCTAATTTACATGTAATACATACTGATCTTTCAGCCCCATCCTCACCTCGACCATTTTTTCCAAAATAATTCCATACACTTGAAGCTAATTTCTAGGATTTTTTTCTTTGAATTACCAAAAACATTATCGCCTTCATCCACCATTTCTTTAGACTTATTTTCAAGTTCATCTATTTTATCTTCAATATTAATTTCATCACAAGTCTTTTCACTATCCATGATTTTTTTGTTCAGTTGTATATTATAAAATATTGCACAAATGAGTTTAAACAATACAAAGCTAATAGAGATCAATAGATCAGAGAAAAGATAGAGGAATTGGAAAATTTAATTCAAAAAATAAAAAAATTAAGAACAGAATACTAGGCGTTAGTTATGGTTACGGTGACAAGAGGAGGAACATCTTTTTTGGGGCTCAAAATATCAGAAGCAAAAGGCAACACAACAGATAAGGGAGTTGATTACCTGAGACGAAGTCAGTGACGACAATGGAGACGAAGTCAGCAACAGATCTGAATTAGAACACCATGAGTCGTGACTACTGGTGTTGGAACTGACTTTGAGGGCTAGACTGAGAGTGAGGAAGGAAAAGTTGAGACACGGACAGGAGAGTGGACCAAGTGGTGACAGGCTAGAGAGGAGAGTGACCAGCTCAGCGGTGGATGGGTGGTGGGTTGGAGACTAGAGAGTGAAGAAGAAAAGAAAATAAAGAATGAAGAAATAGAAAACCGATTGTGCTGTGTGTAACTTACAGAAGAGAAAAAGAAATGAATAAGAATTAGAAGAAGTCACTAGTCACAGTCAGACGACGAGTCACGACACAAGAGACACCACCAAACCTACAGAAACTTTCTCATTATAAAATTATAAAATAATATATATATATATTTAATATTTCTGGCCATAAGAACCTACCCGGCCCGACTCTCTCTCAATCTTCATTGGCCCGTCAACCCTTAAAGACATGGCTAAAAAGCCCTTATTGTTATTAAGTTCAAGTTTTTTAAATCCAGAGGGTCGGGCTGTAAGCAGCATTGTATTTGTACACAACGTCTCATGGCCCATAATGCATCTTATGAAACAATTGGAAAGGGTTAATTAAAAAAACTAGGAAAATTTAGAAAAGCAAGCACCCTATGACTTCCATTCTTTTCTTTCTTTTTTTAATACTCTCGCCGTTAGAAATTAAATGTATATATTTTTATTTTGAATTATTTGAAAATGAATATTTCATTTCCTAAATTTGTTAAAATGTTCTTAAGAAATTAATATGGTTAAGTATAAAATGAATTAAGTCAACTCATTTTCTTAAAATTTTTATAAGTCAAAATGAGACATTCAATTTTGGAAGGAGGGAATAGTTAAAATGAGACATTCAATTATATGAATTTAATATCAGTTTGATTAAATAGATATTTATTAAATTAAAAAAGTTATTGTTACTATCTGCTAAAAAGTATTGTATATTAGGACACATATTGGAAAAATTTTAATTGAATAATATAAAAATGATGTATATGGATTTTTAGATTTTTTTTAAAAAAAATAATTAAAAAATTTAAAAATAAATATTCATTTAGAAGGTGGCGTGCGACAAATTGAAAAGTGGAACAAAATTTTATTCAAATCTTTTTGTTAAATATATATATATATATATATATATATATACATTTTAAAAAGACAACATATATATATATATATATATATATATATTTGTTAATTGCATGTTATTTTGGTTCAATTTTTTATTTTCCATGTGTCCTCATTTATTACAAAAAAAAAAAAAGGAGTAAACCTAATTAATTAGTAAATAAAAGACTTTTTGAAAGAAAAAACTAATGAAAGGATTTTTTTTTTATATTAAAATACATATAAACTAGATGAACACCTGCGCTTTGGGAGGTGTATTAATTTATTTTAATTTTTAAAAATAAACTATTAAATATTTAAATATATAAAATTCTTAAAATTAAAAAATATAGAGCCTTCACTTTTTGCGTCTTTGTAATTTTCCATCAATTATGAATAATCTGACCCTTAAGTTTTAGTTTTATTTATGAATATTTGTTTTCATTAGAAACTCAAAAGTTGTTTGTGGAGAAATTGAAAATTTGTTTACTAAGTTTTTTTTAAGTTATGAAAAACTTTATTTTATCTTAATTTAATATATTTATGAAGACATAAAAGAGGTTTTTGACTTATTAATATCTATTTTATATATATATATATATATAATATTTATTAGTTTATTTTACAGAGAAATTAAAGAACAAATATTTGGAGTCCTCCAAACATAATTAAGGTGTGATTCACTTTCCATTTTCACATTTATTAACACGTTGTACCTTTTGTAAAGAGGAATCTACGAATAATTTTATAGATAAATAATGATAGAGATAAATGAAAAGTTTGATATAATGATAGGAAAATGAAGAATTTTATGGGAAATTCAATAGCTAAGTGAGTTGATTCCACTTAAAAGATTAATTGAAAAACAATTTCGAACGAATATATAATAGATAGGAAATTTAAAAGTAAAAAATATGTGTTGCTTCCAAATCAATTAATGATATGATTTGGATGTTTTAGTAAGATGAGAGTCGTTAGCTGTCTGAGAACTAACTCTATTTTTATATATTAAAATATTAGAGGAATACTCGCTTCTAGCTCGGGGTATAACATATTACATTAAATGTATTAATTTATAATTATCATAAAAATATTTATAAAAAAAAATGACTTTAAAGTTATTTAAATTAAATTGTGGAGACATTTAATATAAAAAGAAAAATTCTTAGATGACTGATTTAAAAAACGTGATTTCCATCAATTGCAAATAAAGTTAAATTTAATTTGTAGATGTTTTTTATTAAAACCTTGAAAGCCTTATAACAAATAATAATAATAATAATAATCTATCATTTTAATTAAGAAGATAATTATATTAAAGATAAGACTAAAAAGGTTAAATAAATGAAGGAAAACTCAATAATAATAGCATAGATATATCCACTATTCTTACATGATGTAAAGGAATTATGAACATCTTCTCTCCAAATAAAGAGATCAAAATTGCATTAAAATATATATATATATATATATATATATATATATATGTATATATACAACCTACAGAAGGTATAATTGACTAACATAAAATATTCTCTGGAACTCCATATGGTTGCCATTATCATCCAATTGAAATAAAATTTTGACTATAAATTCGGTTTGATCACCAAATATTAACATATAAAGTAAAATAAGAAAATCAAAAAAGTTAGAAAAATAAAAATTTCCTGCATAATCTCTTGTTTTTCTAAATAGTTTGCATGGAAGTGTTTGATACAATGAAGATGAGAACCTGCAAAACTCTATTCATGTAAAATGAGCAGTTTTATTAAAAAAAAAAAAAACCTGTTCATTCAAGGGAATAATAATATAATATTTGATATTAGAAAAATCCCAAAAACATAATTTTAAGATGGCAATTTGAAAAGTCATTAATTTCCTTTCTCTAAATCATGTAAACAACAGATTTGGAGCATCTCGGTGAGCTTGGGTGACATTTTCTGATGATTTGTCTATACTTTTATATATTATAATACATTAGAGCTCTTATATAAAGATTTCATATTTTACAAGAAAATTTATCAAAATTAAATATCTACTTTTACATTTTTAATTAGTATTTTCAATAATCATATATCCATATCCATATCTATTTCCATATGCATATGAAAAGAAAAATCAAGGATCATTTGATTATTACTTATTGAAAGTTGAAGGAAAAAAGAATATTCAATTTTTATAAGTTGTCCCTTCGTAGATACCCAGTAAGTGGAGTAGCAAACTTGAAGATCATAGATCTCGAATTCGAATCTTACCAATATCCTTATGGATAAGTAAAATATTGAAGTGCGTGCAAATTGATTTGAGCACAATTGAATTTTTTTTTATAAGTTATTTTATAAAAATTAAATTTATCTTTGCATTAGTTATTCACCATTAGTTTTTTTTTCTTTTTTTTTTTAAAAAACCCTCTTCATGTTGCAAATTTAATTAATAAGTAATTATTAAACTAAAAATGTAATTGTCAATATTTTTTAAAAGTAATGTGTATATATATATATATATACACATATAGAGAAAATTTGAAAAATTAAATTTTGCGAATCACAAAATTACACATAAGTAGTGTTTTTTTTTTTTTTTGGGGCAATTTGAATTTTAGAAAAGATTATAATTTGGAACCGTGGTGAAGGACACATGAAAGTTTTTATTTTTTATTATTAGAGTTATTATCCACTGAAGGTAATTCAGAGCGACAATAATATTTTTCAATACAAATATTCATTTAAATTCCATTTTTAAAAAAACAGAATCAACTTATTTAAGTAAATAGAACATTGATAACATATTATAAATGATATTTTAAAATATAACATCAAAAAGGTTTCTTGTCACACTGTGTTCAGATCATCTTGCATGTACCTTAACATTCCGTTAATTTAGGAAGGTGTTGGTGGGATATAAACTCGAGATATGTGGTTTGCGCAGTTGCTATTCTACTCAATGGAGTATTCTCGAAGGGACATAACATCAAAAAAAGTTGACTTAACATAAAATATAATTTTAAAATATCTATAATAAACTATAGTGAATTTTTATATATAAAAAAACCTATATTAACTAATATGAATTTGATTAATTGAATTTCTTTAAAAATTAATTGAAAATTACCTTTAAAAATTTCTTATTTTTTATTTCTAAAAAATATATTAATTTAAGTCGATGGTGAGTGACACGTTAAATTATTTTTTATTAATTATGTTTTTATTTTACATTTTATTATTTTGTATTTATACATTGATTATAGTAACTTCCTATATACTATTCAGGTCTTTAGCCTAATATATCAATTTAAAAGTAAATGGGAAAAGGAGTGGGAGGGATTTTGGATGTTGATAATTATAAAATAATTTATATTATGAAATAAAAAAATTAATAATAAAGATTTTGGAATGCGAGGATTATATTTGTCAAGTCTCTGCACTTTCGACTTCTGGTAGATTGCGTAGAGCACACGTCCCTAACGGACCGTGGGGTTGGGTTGGTTTCACTTCGATTTCCATTCTTCTTCTACTCTCTTCGCTGCACTGTCTAAATTTATGGCCTTTATTATTCTATCTGTCCGTTTGAAAATGAATGTAATTTTTTTTTTTTTTGAAATCTTACGTTTATAAAACAAATACTTTCTTTATATAGAATTAAACCTTCAGTTTTATTAATTTATCAAAAAATTAAATAGTATATTTAACTTTTATTTAAATGATCAAATTATTTTATAATTAATAATTCAAATATGAGTTAAATCTTTTAAATAACCAGGTTATTTGTTAAAAAATAAAATAAATAAATTGTTTTTTAAAAAATAAATATTTTAAAATAAAAATAAAGATATTTGATTTAGGACAAAATATATTTTTAATTTTAAAATTTTGTTTTTTGAGGAACAGGGATATAGGTTGGGGAGAAATTTGGACTTGGTAAAGACATCGTAGAGGACGGAGTAACAAAAGAAAAGTCTATTAAATTGCATAAGCATGAAGGGATTACCAACGACAAATTACATAAACAAAATAGTTTTAATTCATGCAACTTGATCCATACAATTCTCTATTGTCAAATAAAGTTGTTAGCTAAACCAAATTTAAACAATAGTTGCTACCAATAAATTTATCAATATTAGCGATAATAGTTAAACACTAACAATATTATCAAGCAAATTAATCTAGGTGATCAGGCTAAATTAATAAACACTATAAATAACATGAAAACAAGATTTGCACAAATACTTAATAATACAGATCAAATATTTATAGGAAAAATAACCCAAATCTCATAACCCTTATCAAAATAACCTACTTTAGGTTCTTGTTAACAAAAGAGGATTACTCACAAGACATGATTAATAAAATCGAAAAATATATATAAGAAAAGAAAAAGAGAAAATCTACCATTTGTCTTCCGAAATTCTCTAGAAATTAATCTTGAATTGTGTCTAAGATTATGAAAAATAACCTATTTCCAGGAGTGGAGACCCCTTACAAATAAGTAATTACCCAATAAAAATTTAATAATAAAATAGAAACCTAATACAAAAAGAAGTAGTTAAGGAAAATAATCAAATTCCAATTAAATTGAAAGTCTTTGCCGAGGTCAACACCCATGGTCAAACAACGATCAGGGCCTAACATCCTCCAATTTTATCTTGATTCCAAAGAGCATCCGGTGCACTATCCGACTGGAGGTCCGAAGCCAGATGGCTCACTGGAGAGCCTGTTGCTCCGTTTCGTCATGCCACTGTCTGTTCCGGAGAATATTCTTCTTTCAACTCGATAATTTCTCAAGCATTTTTCAATCAAATATTCTTACAAACAAAAATCAAGTATAAGGAAGTAAAATATGTCTAAAACGACAAAATTAAGCTATGTTATGTAAGACAACAACATAAAATGGATATAAAACTAAGCATAATTATATACAAATCATATATATATATATATATATATATATATATATATATATAGATAGAGAGAG